>JZKD02S1543877.1:292600-305170 GCA_000966675.3 Picea glauca | reverse complement strand
AAAATCCTTGTCTAATGTGTGAAATGAAAAAGTATATACCTCCAACATTTTTCAATGCACAAGAACACTACCTCATACACCAAGTTGAGGAGATTGAAATTTGTGGACCTGTTCATACAAGGTCAATGTGGATGGTGGAGAAGCACTTGAAATCATTGAAGGCGTCGGTTAGACAAAGAGAACGTCCCGAGGGTTCTATGGTGGAGGGATATATGTTATATCAATCCATGGTGTATATTAGTAAGTATATTCCTAAATTAGTAGTGCCAACTATGCATGTAGTGGATCTCATTTGGGATGTGAACTCCATCAAAAAATTTGAAGATTAGGAGCATCTGTTGGGGAAAGGTAGAATGAAAAAAATGAGAGGTAATATATTAACAATTGTGGAGATTTATATTAATAATACATATAAAGTTTCATTTTTTGTGTATATGATCATACTCATTAATATATTAATATAATTTATTTCAAAAATTATTAATATTTATAACTTGCATATTAGACGTTATAACTAATATTTAATATTGGTGAATTATGATTTTTTGATTAAGTTTCTCAAGAGTGGGATGCAATCCATTTATACATTGCAAATAATCTTGAATGGATGAATGTATGGATTGAAAGATGTAAACAACATAATGGAAGTAGGTTATCATGGCAACGACTGTCTGAATTGGTTAGAGAAGCTTGTCATAACAGAGATGCCAATGTTACACAAAGGGAAATTGATTTAGCATATGGTTTGAAAGATGGACATCTAAGCAAATTCGCCCATTTTGTTTAGTTATTTTATCCTATATTAATGTGACTACATGTGTACTGTATTTTTTAGATAATTTCGAAGTTATGTAAATATATATGTTAATTTATTAATTAACAATGCATATTTTACATATCTGGCATATTGGAGTTGAAACACCGCAAGGCTATGTGGTGCAATGGTCATAAATTTCACATCAAACAATTGGATGAAACCAGAATTTTTTTTGATAGTGGGATAACTGCAGTATTCCATGTCACTAATGTTTCCTCTAGAAGTGACAAACATCCCCAAGAATATTAAAATAGATACTATGGGTATTTAAATGATATACTTGAGTGTGACTTTAATTCCTTCAAATTATTTCAGTTAGATGTCAAATGGTATAGGTTAAGAATGCATGAACGTGATGAGGAAATAACTGTTATTCAACATGCCAACAGATTTCCAATGATTAAAACAATGGTGTTTGAAAGAGGACATGATCTCTATGTTTTTCCAAGACAATGTGAACAAGTATTTTACTCAAATGTTCTAGGTGAGAAGGATTGGTCATTTTTTCTTAGATATGATCCAAGAGGAAGGCCAATTAAGTATAATCATTTACAGGAAGAAGATGATATTGAATATCAAGAAGATGATTCGACACATTAAACATAACCAGAAGATCATGTAGGGTCGACAAATGAAGAAGACAAAGAATATCATGATCTAGGCGTAGGAGACAATATTGCAATTCTTGATGATGATGTCGATGAAAATATGCTCGAAAAAGACATTGATGATGATGATGATATCATCAATCCTTTCAACACCGTTTCTGAACTAGATGATGATATAGATGTCGATTTCGATGAACAAGATCAATCTACATAATAAGGATGATTACACAGATGTTTAGGTTGGATTAGGTACGTGACTATATAATATTTTAATTTGTATGAATTATTCTCTTAAAATAATTTACTTATAATGTCATGTTTTAATTAGATATTTTTAAGTTTTATGAATTTTTTTTATATCCTATGTTACATGTTGTTTAATTATTATGTGAAACCTCAAAATAATTTCCAATATACTAAAGTACGTGGTAGACTAAAAATATCATTTAGAAACACATAATTTCATGTACCTTCATTAATTTTTGTTTTTGTAGTTTCTATGCATGAATCTTAATAGGATGTTTCTTTCGATTATTTTCTATTTTATATATTGGGTTTTGGGGATCAATTGAGAGTGATGTGAGGGGGATGGGAGGGGCCATATGAGCTTCCACCTTCACGTGGCTGGCCTTGTTCAGTAGAGGATAAATTGTTATTGAAGCCAAGAGAAGCTATTTCATTTTTATACCATCATGATCATATGAGATTTCATCAATATTGTTGTCATAGTATTGCATCAATGAAGTTTCGATGAACGTGTTTTTCATTTCTATAGAATTTTTTTTGAAACCCTAATTTTCTTTCAAAGTACACAATTTGGTTGACACAAATTTTAATTTTTCGTCAGGATTTCTTCATTTTTCTTTCAAATTCTACATTAATGTATATAAATTGTATCTTTGTCATAGTTGTGATGAAAAATCTCTCTTTTTCGTTGATTTCTTAATCAACACCATAAAAATACTAGAGGCGGGCAACAATGACATGTGAATGGGGCCAATGTTGAAATATTTTCAAATTGTTTCTGTATGCATTGAAATTTGACATGCATGGACTATTCACACACGTTAACGATATGGGAGGGTTTATGGACTCAAATTTCACTCACACACCCACTAATTTCTTCCATCATCATATCATCATGTAAACCATAAACCCTATTTTTCATATATTCTAATATATATGTTAATGATTCCAAATTTCACATTTGTATTTGACTCAAGGTCCAACTAGCTTGCAAAGTATCAAATTTTAATTTCAAGTTGATAAAAAAAATATGAAATGAATCCAAGCATCATTTGATATCTTTGCAAGAGATACAAATGTAAAAACTCTTGCGACGAATTAGCTATACTATCGACGAAAAAAAATCATCAAGAGTATAGCTAATTCGTCGCAAGAATGTTTCTTTGAATGGTGTTACATTGTTTGCAAGGAGTGTAGGGATTATAATATGGTGCAATGTAGTGTAGTCTATATGAACAATCTCTATTCTAAACATCAAAATGGATAGTACCATATCTTGGTCATAAGACAAATATTCTTTGTATGTTTCCTTTGTGGTGGCTCAAGCCCTTAGTACACATGATGCATGACAATGAAATGTAACAATTTGACTATTGAATCATAGTGTTATGTCACCCATGGTTAAGGAAATAACATAAGGATCTTAGGTTCTATTTGAATCTTGTTAGAATTGAGATTCGTTACATGGTCCTTCAAAAAAGACAAAATACTTATGTAGCGGATATTTGGTCTTTATGTGGGACATTTTATGCCATTAGTATGTTTTGTACAAAAATAATGGATCTTGGAGACTAAACCATGGTCAATTAATGAGGAACAAGGAACAAGGAATGAGGAACGAGGAATAAGGAACAAGGAACAAGGAACGAAAATTGAACTAGGACTGGACACTGACAACAGTGACCTGTGAATGGGGCCAACGTTGAAATTTTTTCAAATTGTTTCTGTATGCACTGACATTTGTCATGGATAGACTATTTTCATTCCTTAACGATATGGGAGGGTTTATGGACTCAAATTTGACTCACACACCCACTTTATTCCATCATCAATTCATCATGTAAACCATAAACCTTAATTTTCTTTCAAGGTACACAATTTGGTTAATGCAAGTTTTAATGTTTCGTCAGTCTTTCTTCATTTTTATTTTAGGTTCTACATTAATGTATATAAAATGTATCTGTGTCATATTTGTGATTAAAAATCCCTCTTTTTCGTTGATTGTTTAATCAACACCATACAAATACTAGAGGCGGGCAACGGTGACATGTGAATGGGGCCAACGTTGAAATTTTTTTAAACTATTTTTGTATTCATTAAAATTTTACATGGATAGAATATTCACATGCCTTAAATATATGGGAGTGTTTCTGGACTCAAATTTCACTCAAACACCCACTTTATTCCATCATCATCTCATAATGTAAACCATAAACCCTATTTTTCATATGTTCTAGTAGATATGTTAATGATTCCAAATTTCATATTTGTATTTGACTCAAGGTCCAGCTAGCTTGAAAATGATCAAATTCTAATTTCAAGTTGATAAACCAAATATGAAATGAATCAAAGCATCATTTGATATCGTCCCAAGAGAGACGAATGTGAATAATCTTGCGACGAATTAGCTATACTATCGACGAAAAAAGTTTGTTGATAGTATAGCTAATTCGTCACAAGAATGTGTCTTTGAATGGTGTTACATGGTTTGCAAGGAGTGTAGGGATTATAATATGGTTCAATGTAGTGTATTCTATATGAACAATCTCTATTCCAAACCTAAAAATGGATAGTACCATATCTTAGTCATAAGATATATATTCTTTGTATGTTTCCTTTCTGGTGGCTCAAGCGCTCAGTACACATGATGCATGACAATGAAAATGTAACAATTTGACTATTAAATCATAGTGTTATGTCACCCATGGTTAAGTAAATAACATAATGTTCTTAGCTCCTATTTTAATCTTCTTATAATTGATATTCGTTACATAGTCCTTGAAAAAAGACAAAAGACTTATGTAGCAGATACTTCGTCTTTGTGTGGGACATTTTATGCCATTAATATGTTTTGTACAAAAATAATGGATCTTGGGGACTACACCATGGTCAAGGAATGAGGAAAAAGGAACAAGTAACAAGGAACGAGGAACATGGAACATGGAACAAGGAACAAGGAACAAAAATTGAACTAGGACTAGACACCGACAACAGTGACCTGTGAATGGGGCCAATGTTGAAATCTTTTCAAACAGTTTTTGTATGCACTGAAATTTGTCATGGATAGACTATTCTCATGTGTTAACGATATGGGAGGGTTTATAGACTCAAATTTGACTCGCACATCCACTTTCTTCCATCATCAATTCATCATGTAAACCATAAACCCTAATTTTCTTTCAACGTACACAATTTGGTTGACGCAAGTTTTAAGTTTTCGTCATTCTTTCTGAATTTTTCTTTCAAGTTGTATATTAATGTATATACAATGTATCTGTTTCATATTTGTGATTAAAAATCCCTCTTTTTCGTTGATTTCTTAATCAACACCATAAAAATACTAGAGGTCGGCAACAGTGACATGTGAATGGGGCCAACTTTGAAATATTTTCAAACTGTTTCTGTATGCATTGAAATTTGTCATAGATAGAATATACTCATGCCTAAATGATATGGGAGGGTTTATGGACTCAAATTTCACTCACACACCCACTAATTTCTTCCATCATCATATCACCATGTAAATCATAAACCCTATTTTTCATATCTTCTAGTAGATATGTTAATGATTCCAAATTTCATATTTTTATTTGACTCAAGGTCCAACTAGCTTCCAAAGTATCAAATTTCAATTTCAAGTTTATAAACCAAATATGAAATGAATCCAAGCATCATTTGATATCGTCGCAAGAGAGATGAATGTAAATAATCTTGCGACAAATTAGCTATACTATCGACGAAAAAAGTTCGTCGATAGTATAGCTAATTCATCGCAAGAATGTGTCTTTGTGTTACATTGTTTTCAATGCGTGTAGGTCTTATAATATGGTGAAATGTAGTTTAGTCTATATTAACAATCTCTACGCCAAACCTCAAAATGGATAGTATGATATCTTGGTCATAAGACAAATATTCTTTGTATGTTTCCTTTGTGGTGGCTCAAGCCCTTAGTACACATGATGCACGACAATGAAATGTAACAATTTGACTATTGAATCATAGTGTTATGTCAACCATGGTTAAGAAAAGAACATAAGGTTCTTAGGTCCTATTTGAATCTTCTTAGAATTGATATTCATTACATAGTCCTTGAAAAAAGACAAAAGACTGATGTAGTGGATATTTGGTATTTGTGTGGGAAATTTTATGCCATTAGTATGTTTTGTAAAAAAATAATGGATCTTGTGGACTAAACCATGGTCAATGAATTAGGAACAAGGAACAATGAACAAGGAATGAGGACCAAGGAACAAGGAACAAGGAACGAGGAACAAGGAACAAGGAACAAGGAATGGAAATTGAACTAGGACTAGACACCGACAACAGTGACTTGTGAATGGGGCCAATGTTGAAATTTTTTCAAACAGTTAATGTATTTACAATGTATCTGTGTCATATTTATGATGAAAAATCCCTCTTTTTCGTTGATTTGTTAATCAACACCATAAAAATACTAGAGGCGGGCAACAGTGACATGTGAATGGGGCCAACGTTGAATTTTTTTCAAATTGTTTCTGTATGCATTGAAATTTGACATGGATAGACTATTCACATGCCTTAATGATATGGGAGGGTTTCTTGACTCAAATTTCACTCACACACCCACTTTATTCCATCATCATATCATTATGTAAACCATAAATCCTATTTTTCATATGTTCTAGTAGATATGTTAATGATTCCAAATTTCATATTTGTATTTGACTCAAGGTCCAACTAACTTGCAATGTATCAAATTTTAGTTTCAAGTTGATAAACCAAATATGAAATGAATCCAAGCATAATTTGATATCGTCGCAAGAGAGATGAATGTAAATAATCTTGCGACGAATTAGCTATACTATCGACAGAAAAAGTTCGTCGATAGTATAGTTAATTCATCGCAAGTATGTGTCTTTGAATGGTGTTACATGGTTTGCAAGGAGTGTAGGGCTTATAACATGGTGAATTTAGTGTATTCTATATGAACAATCTCTATGCCAAACCTCAAAATGGATAGTACCATATCTTGGTCATAAGACAAATATTCTTTGTATGTTTCCTTTGTGGTGGCTCAAACCCTCAGTAAACATGATGCATGACAGTGAAATGTAACAATTTGACTATTGAATGATAGTGTTATGTCACCCATGTTTAAGGAAAGAACATAAGGTTCTTAGGTCCTATTTGAATCTTCTTAGAATTGATATTTGTTACATAGTCCTTGAAAAAATACAAAAGACTTATGTAGCGGATATTTGGTCTTTGTGTGGGACATTTTATGCCATTAGTATGTTTTGTATAGCTTCTGGCATGTTATATATTTATTTGGTCACTGCTAACCATGGATGCCTTGTTGGCCAAGATAGTATCCATTTCCTATCTTTGTTCCACACGAAACATATGCTAAATTGTTTTTTTCCTCATATGTGTGCTCTTCCTTTGGGCAATGTGTAGGTACCTACATGTTTCGTCTAAGAAAGGCATGGGTGTCTTCCAAAAATTGTAAAAAATAATAAATGTGAATTAATTGTGGGCTCCTTTGTGGGGTTTATGGGTTTTGTACACCTATAAAACCCTAATTCTTGTTACCAGTGACCTTAACCAACTTTTGATAGTATCAATAGGGTTCAAATGTTATAGAAGGGGGATTGGCCATTCTAGTACCCTTATGCTGGAGAATTATCCTAAACATTGTCCTTGGATTTTTATCACCAATCTCTTCTGAAAAAATCCTTGTTTCGAGGATTGACTCTCTTGCAATTTGTCTGAATAAGGTCCTAAATACTCCAAGCTTGTCTAAAAATATGGACAATAAAAATACACAACCTTCCTCAAACCAATAAAATCGTCTAATATCAATGATGATGAAACAAGAAAACTTGTAACTAACTAATATTAATTAACATTAGGTGGTTAATTCCTCTTGAAATCATGGTATCAATACTCAAGTAAATTGCAACATAGTTTTCCGAGGGAAGAAGAAAAATATTCATATATTAATTTAATGTGAAAAAACAACTACAAAGATATGAAATAAGACATGATATGTTGTTGGCACCTTTTTCAGTAGAGTTCAGTTTCCTCCTACTTGGACTACATATAGACTTAAACTCTTCTTCAAACTCCTTTCCATATGTGCATTGGAAAATCAACAAGGATTTAGATCCAAAAAAAAGTACAAACACTTACTCTTAGGTTTTTTTCTTCATATATCTATATCAATTAGACTTTCTAAAAATTTATTTATGTTTCATGTCCTTGAATCTATGAGGATTTACTCCCTCTCTTTTCAAAACATATAAGCATATTTCAATTAGAAAATCATGATAAAAGGTCATCATCAAGATGATGAACCAATTATTAAATAAAATACTTTTAATTAGTATGTAAACCTTCCTTAAATTACTTCAACATTTCCAATCGTCCGTTTAAAAAATACCATGAGAAGCCATAAATATTGTTTTGTTTATTGTTTCAATGGTTTCACATGACTCTTCAAGTGCCCCCAAAGTACGATGTCGGTGATGATGTTGGACACTATGAATAAGTGAGTGGCCTTTCAATTATATTTGGGGCAAGTGAATGGCCTTTCAATTATATTCATGGCAAGTGCCTCTCCCATTAAGATACATTGGAATCCTACTCAAATTAAAATAAAAAGTCATTGAAACTTGTCGACCACCACTATTTGCTATGGTATAGTATTTGATGACAACGTTATTCTTTATAGAAAATAAGTGGATAAGTGAACCAACAAATAAGTCAAAATGTACAGAGAAGAGGTTTATAATTTACCGAGAGGATAAGCTCCCATGTTAAACTAACATGGAATTTAAATCTTGACATTATAAAAATCATATTAAGTAGTTTTTATATGGTTTTGTTAAATTATATGAATAGTTTTTATATAGTTTTGTTCGGTAAGAAAATTTAATGGTGTTTATATCTACATCTCATATAAAGGATTTATGTGGGGGTTTGAAGCTTGTCTCATAAGTCCTAAAAGTTTCATTTAGAGCATAAGACTCTTGATTTCCTATTTTAAAATGGTAAAGTACTCGAGACCCATTCTCATTGCATCCATATCCACTTAGAGGCCAAATATCCTCTCTAGAGGACTTGTGTAGTGGTCTAAGGCCTCATTTATAGCCCATGAGCCTTGAGAATTTTATTTAGAGCCTACGACCCTTATTTTCCTCCCCTAACCATGGTTAAGGCCTTGAGATCTATCCCTACTACACAAAACATCATATTGACTCCCATATTCCACTTGAAGGCCAAAGATATCCTTTAGAGGCATTTTCTCATGGTTTCAGGCCTTGTTCATGGCCCATGAGCCAAATAAGTTTCATTTATGGTATAAATCTTTAAATTGCCTCCCTTGAATATTCATTGCCTTAAGACCCATCCTTCTTGTGCAATTAATGGCTATAATATCTTACTCAAAGGGAAAATATTCCTCGTAGAGGCCCTTTGTGGTGGTTTAAGGCCTTATTCATGTCCTTTGAACCAAAAAACATCATTTGGAGTCCAAGACCTTTAACTTATTCCTCCAACCATTATCAAATCTTGAAGACACATCCTTGGTGCACAAACCCTCCTAAAGAACCCACATGTTATTCAAAGGTGAAATACTCCTTGTAGTGGGTCTTGTGGTCATTTGAGACTTTCATTTTGGGTATAAGGCCCTTTTTCTACTCCCTCAATAATTATCAAAGCCATGAGATCCATTCCTAGTGCATAAGACCTCTCAATGATGCCCATATCCCACTTGTAGGCCAAAGGTCTCCTTTGAAGGCAACCTATGGTGGTTTGATATGTTTGTAATATATTAGAGTCCTAGAAGCTTCATTTAGGGAAAACATTCTTTGATTTCCTCTTTTAACCATGGTTAAGACCCTAAGACCCATCATGAGTACCGCACAAAAGTTCATTTTGGATTGCATATAATCCCACTATGATGGGCATATATTCCCTCTAGAGTGTTTGTGTGGTGTTTCTAGGTCTCATATATGGCCCATTTTCCCCACTAGCTCCATTTAGAGAATAATTCACTTATTTTTCTCCCTCATTCATGATCAAGGTCTCAAATCCCATCCCCAGTGCTCAAAACCTCCTCGTGGCACAAATATCCCACTCAAAGGTCAAATATTCCATGAAGAGGACATGTGTGGTGGTTCAAATTCTCAATCATGGCCCATGAACCCTATAAGATTAATTTAGGGACTTAGGCCCTTTGTTTCTCCCCTACCATTGTTAAATCCCATCCCTAGTGCTAAAAACGCCATAATGACACCCATATCCCACTTAGAGAATAAAGATTCACTCTAGAGGGCCCACAGATGGTTTGAAGCCTCATTTGTATCCTCATCATAACCCATGTTCTTACGAGCATCGTTTACCTCTTAAGGCCCTAATTTTCATCCCTTAACAATGGTTAAGGCCTTGAGATCTATCCCTACTACAAAAAACATCATATTGACTTCCATATTCCACTTGAAGGCCAAAGATATCCTTTAGAGGCATTGTCTCATGGTTTCAGGCCTTGTTCATGGCCCGTGAGCTAACTAAGTTTCATTTATGGTATAAATCTTTAAATTTTCTCCCTTGAACATTCATTGCCTTAAGACCCACCCTTGTTGTGTAATTAATGTCTACAATATCTTACTCAAAGGTAAAATGTTCGTTGTAGAGGCCCTTTGTGATGGTTTAAGGAATTGCTCACGACCCTCAAACCCTATAAGATTTATTTAGGACTAAGGCGCTTATTTTTCTCCCATGAACATGGTCAAATCCATGAGACCCATCCTTAGTGAACAAAATCTTATAATGCTGTACTCCATATGCCACTTTGATGCCAAATATCACCTCTAAAGGGCCTATGTGGTGGTTTTTGGCTTTGTTTATGGCCCATGAGATGTGGAAGTTTCATTTATATGCTAAGGTATTTGTTTTCCTTTATTCACCATGGTCAAGGACCCTAGACCAATCTTGTGGGTGTAAAAGATCTTTAATGATTCCAATATCCTAATGAGTGCCCAAAGATCTCCATTAGAGGAATCATGTGGTGATTTGAGGCCTATTCATGGCCCTTGATCCCTACAATATTCATTCAGGGCTTAAGAACCTTGTTTTCCTCCTCAAATGATGATCAAGGCCCTGAGACCCATCCCTAGTTTGGAAAGCATCCTAAGGGTGTGCATATCACTATTAGAGGCCAAATATTCCCTTTAGAGGGCCTGTGTAGTGGTTCAAGGTATCATTCATGGCACAAATCCCTAAAATCTTCACTTAAGTTCCTAAGGCCTTCTATTTACTCTCCCAACCATGGTTAAGGCCCTCAAACCCATCCCTAGAGCAAAAAACCTCACAAAACCTCACAAATGACACCCATAACCTACTCAAAGGCCAAAGGCCCCCTTCATAGGGAATATGCGTGATGGTTATGGGATAAATAATTTATATTATATAATATATATTAATTTAATTAAAAATAAATAATAACAAAAGATAAAAAAAATAAAAAACAAAAAACAATATATGTTATATAATACATATAATATATTTAATATATATTATATAATATAATGTATATTATCTATTAATTAAATTAAAAACAAAAAATAAAAAAACATTGTTAAAAAAAAACAAAAAAACAAAACAAAACAAATTACAAAACTCATAACACAACATTCATCCCCGCGCCCATTCCATTCACGAATGAAAAAACCACAAAGAGAAGCCAAATTACCCCACACCCATTCCATTCACACCAACAACCATAAAGAGCAACCATTAAACCCTATGCAGGAGTGAAGACACCAAACCTAGGCACACGAGAGAAGCCATAGCCGACATAATCCAACGTGTAGGACTGGAGACATTCACAAAGGCAAAGAAACATGCCCTATCCAACACCCAAACTCATGCAGGAGTGGAGATATTCAGGGTCAGGTCACAACTTCTATTTTTACATCGACGGAGGCAGAGGAGCCACATCCATCCAAACCCTAAAAATGGTAATGGCTTTGATCCTGTAATTGCTACTAAAAATGCTAAAAATGGTTGAGAATGTCATTAAGTGGTATTTGCATTTCGTTTAAGAGTATATTTGGTTCTCTCCCTCTCGAGGGGGTTTGATAGCTCTATGTGGTTCCCAAATTTATTTTGAATTGATATCCTAGCACTCCCTAACCACAAAAAATCGAAACCTGGGATAATACCTTCCAAACCCTATATTTCTCTATTTCTAAAAATTGAAATTTCAATGGTGCTTTGGATATCACAATGGTGATTTGTCTATCACATTCGATTTCTAAAATATCCTATTTGATAGCAATATTGTTTCATAATCTCAATAACCAAAATGCATCTTTGATAAATTTTGTTACAACAACATAGCATGCCTTTGAACTATAAGAGGCAATGATGGGTTGTTTCTTACTCATCAACCTCACTAATCATTGGAACAAATGAAATAAATTTTCACTTGTGGACGTTTTCTTGTCCACATCTCCAACCCAATCTTCATTGACAAACCCATGTGTTAGTAACCTGAATATATCTATAAATATAATCACAAAAAATACTGAATACAAAATAGATCCATAGAGCAAGATAGAAGAAACCACACTATATTATTACCAAACCCTTGAGGTAGGGCAACACCATTCAATGGAACCTATTATGGAAGGGATCCTCTCTTGTTCACTTGCCTCTTCGAGGGGTATCCTCCTATTGAGATACTGATCCAAATAAAATACTTCTCTTCATGTCCCATTACATTGCTTGAACCCCTTTACATAGTTCTACCATCACCTAATAACATTCTAGAGGAGGAATCTTCTAGAAGTAGAACCTTCTAAGAAGTCCTCTTACATTTATTATATCTAATTACCCATTTATTATATCTAACTA
>JZKD02S1543877.1:272313-292550 GCA_000966675.3 Picea glauca | reverse complement strand
CCATCCCCCTTATGAAATCATTGTCCTCAATGCTTGTAAACCAGGGTCCCATGTCCAATTTCTCATGTGAACTCCACATGGAAGATATCAACACCCAATAACCAATTGAAAATGATGCTCCCAATACTGACACTTATCATGTGGATCCAAATAAGAATATCCAGCTACATAGTGGGAAAGGGTCAACGCTAAATCTGGAAGGAACAATACCATTGTAGAATATGCAGGCTGGACACTGGTAATCATAACTATCTCTTGATGTGAAACATTGATGTTCTCTACAGAAGCTGGAGTAGAGTCATCAAATAAAATATGGAAGTGGTTGTCATCCCAGAAATGACAACTATCCATATACCAATCATCGCAATCGGAATCGAGATCATACCAAGCATATATTTCCTGATTATACTCATCCTTGATGTCCGCCATAAGAAATATCTCCTGCATGCTATCCAATGAATCTTGAATACTATGAAAACTATCATTGAGGCCATCTCCAAAGACATCCAATTTGTCATTCAATGTGTCATACAATTGGGATTTGAATTCTTCAAGAATTTGTTTGAGGGTTTGAGAGGAAATAGACATATGAGCACCCTATGAAATCTTTGGTCACACAACTGTCATGAAAAAACCGAAAAAATAGAACAATAAGTGACGACATAAAATCACGGATTTTTCTGGAAAAACCCTAAAAACCTGTTGAATTTAAAATGCTCATAAATTCACTTCCTGGACTTCGTTTCGGCTGATTTGTTTTTTGAATTTGGGTAAAATTGTGAGAGGAACTCATATATGTAATTGTTTTGGGAAAATTCGGCCTCCAGATGCTACATAAATAATAATAATAATAAAAATCGTGTCGCCGTCCACAAAAAAAAAACCCTGAAAAGTTGCAGATTTTAAAACTTCAATATCTTGACTTCTCGGACTCCGTTTTGGACGATTGTTTTTTTTAAATTGGGTGTTTTTCTGAGAGGAAGTCATATATACAACCTGTTTCTACAAATTTTTAAGATAAATATACCTAAAACTTATGAAATTTCGCGACCCTCTTTTTTCTTCTAAAAAAAAAAAAAATCTGCAAAAATAAAAAATATTTGCCCACAATGTCTGCCAAGGAAAGTGCTTTGATACCACTTGTTAATAACTTGAATAGATATACAAATATAATAAAAAAAAATAATGAATACACAATATATCCATAGATAAATATAGAATAGACCACTTTATATTATTACCAAACCCTTGAGGTAGGGAAACACCATACAATGGATCCTATTATGGAAGGGATCCTCTCCTGTTCACTTGCCTCTTCGAGGGGGAATCCTCTTATTGAGATACCAATCCAAATACAATACTTCTCTTCATAACCCATTACATTGCTTGAACCCCTTTATATAGTGCTACCATCGCCTAAGAACATTCTAGAGGAGGAATCTTCTAGAAGTAGAACCTTCTAAGAAGTCCTCTTACATTTATTATATCTAATTACCCATTTATTATATATAACCACCATAGTGGGCCTTATTTAGTAATATAGTGGACCTAGTCCACCTTACACTGAATGGCCTCCACTATTATCACTATGGGCCCTCTGTCCCCCCCCACTACCTCTCTAGCTACCTTACACCATGTAAGTCAAAACTATCATTACCTTGATCTTGATGACTAAGACATAGACGTTGGTTCCTTATACATACGATAATATTATTTTAATAACCATCCAATGTTCCTTTCTTGGATCAAACATAAATATTCTCCCTATTCCCACTAAAGAAGGTGGAATTCATTCTCACATGACCTCAAGAGGGTTGATCCTCATTTCCATAGTAACTTGCAAGCCTCCATGTTTAGCGACCAATTGTGCAAGAATTCATTGAGGAGGGTCAATATCAATTAGATGTAGCTTAGGTTCAACCCCCATCTCCTTTTGTACCCTACAAAAATAGTATTCTTGGATGAATATAAGGAAAGGGAAGACTGGAAAAAGGCGTAGAAAGATCCTAGGTACCATGGAAATGGTGACACTAGCCAATTTGTGGCATATGATTAGAAGAAGGATTGTAGAGATTAGCAGTAGTTAATTAGTAAGAGAGGAAGTAACAGTAGCTACATCATCATTTTTGTTTTCACAAGGGTGTGAAAAAAAATAATTTGGGAGGTGATGGTGGGCCTCCCAATTGTAGTATCACGAGGCCCATTTTTAAGATACTTTGATCATATTTGTACTCTACGAGACCTCTATTGACCATGATTAATATACTTGTGTTGCGTTCTGTGTAATTTATTGATTATGAAATGATTTGGATAATTGAGTGGGTGTTGTATCCTATTTTAGATATGATTTTGATGATTTCATGCATGCCTAAGGCACCACTAACATATGGTTCAAGAAGGTTGAAGTTCAAGGATGCCCTTCACCAACATTGCATGAGAGAAAATGGGGATTGTGTCCCCCTCATGAACCTCCAAGGATTTACAATCCTACAATGACCCAATGAACCTAATCCATCATCATATCCATCTAAATCACTAAATGGGAGAAGATAACCCAGAAAAAAATAGGTCCCTAGAACATGCAACTATGCAACTATGCAACTTGAAAAACTTGATATTGAGCTTACTTATGAAAATTATGAAACTTATGAAACTATGCAATTTTATGCAACTTTATGCAACTATGCAAGTTATGCAACAAGTATTTGATGATATTATAACTTGATATTGAGATTACTAAGGAACACAACACCATTTCATCTAATATATCATCAATGAATGGAATAGGGAACTTCTCCTTGATGGTGATTTTATGAAGTTCTCTATGAAACTATACAACTTATGCAACTATGAAATGAAAAACTTGATATTAAACTTATGCAACTTACGCAACTATGCAACTTATTCCATAACGCCAACACCAACTTATTCCATAACTTTGTATTGAGCTTACTAAGGAACACAATGCCATAAGCTATGGAAGACTAAGTCATTTATGTTTATGAAGATTGAGGTCTAAACAAGTCCACACATACCCACTACATTTCCTAAATGCGAATGCACACATTTATGAGTTGTGAGCTAAATAATATCACAAAACTTCATTTTTTTGGGGATTGGTTAATTTCTATATATTATTTATTCCAAGATTCTCACACTTGACCATATAACTTAACCAAATCTTAAGAGGGAATTTGAGGAAACAAGGCTTCATCATCTAGACCAAGGTGCAACAACATGTTTTTGAAGAAGTGAATATGTTGAAGCTATGCACTACACCTATGTTCACCATACCCATAAGAAAATGATGGTTCCTTTGCCATCCCCATGCTAACTTATTCACCTCATTCCTTCAATGGTGCCTTTCAACTAGAATCAATGGCACATGCCCTCACTAATGTCACCTTACAATTAATACTAGTGCCTTCAATGGTTCCTTTTCAAAATATTGATAATATCACCTCACCATCATATATTCATTTGATGGGTCCTTTTAACATCATCATTTCATGTCTTCATTCATGTCACCTCACAATAATTCCACCTTTAATGTCCTCATTAGTTGTAGGCTAGCATTTCCAAATTTCACCCTCCCTCGTAATAGTTGTTTCCTCTCACCTCTCTTTCCTTCACTAGTTCAACCCTAGTGTGGTATCCTCTCACCTCCTCTCTCCTCTCCCTTTAACCTTTTCTTGAATGTTGTGCTCTCAAAAAAAAATGAAATACTTATGTGACATTCCTCTTATGAAACAAGGATTTGTATCATTTTTTATTTATTACATTGTTATTTTCAGTGTTTTACGCACAACATATATTCACAACATGTGGGTTCATAATTAAAAACCCCCCTTTATGAATGAATTACGTGATAAGATATTGGTCAACATGGTGAAGCCCCCATGATCCTTATGAGTATTCAAGATGTGTATGGTGGTCTCTATAATCATAAAAGTTTACTATTTTAGAAATGCTGACATTTGATTCAATGTTGTATAGGTGTACTAAGTGAATTATGACATTTGCATGGTATTTTTAAAATTTGGGTCATTTTTCTTCTATTTATCTAGATAATTAGCTCATATGTTTTGTCATTAGCAGTACTGCAGACATAGTAATCTATCAAGAAATTATTTATTTTCTTAAAACCTCTTTCTCCTTCCCATAGATAGTTTTCATCAAAGTTGAAATTATTGCATTTCATTTTCCTCTTGCATGGTTTAAAGAGTTGAGTCAAAAGGCCATCAGTTTCACGACCACTCCTTTGAGTAACAACAGCCTAAAATCAAGCGCTAATTAAAATTTATCTAGCAACTTTTGTAGGGCTCTTCAAACCCATCTTAGATTAGGTGTACAACTTTGGAATAGGATTGTGAGAATAAATTTCCAAATCTTCTAAACAAACATAAAGCCTTGAGTTAGGGAGTGAAATCCAATTGCTATATCACTGACTGTGGGAATCCCTTCTAACATAAGGGTCAATCACAAGGTCGCATTGGGGACCTCAGAGTAATCAAGCCTACTTTGCTGGTCTTGGTGTCGAATGTTGACTATCCCCCCACTTCTTTGGTATAGTAGGTGGTACCATAGAGGCCATAATATTTTAGACTTCGTACACAAGGTGACAACACAGGGAAGGTGGTGTTGTACCTAGGATTGACATTGGCTAGAATCACTTGGATTCCTTGGAGGGTTGCCCACTGTTCAGTGAGGTACCTTGCACCAGGGTGTTAGTTCATTAAGCAGGTTGTCAACGTAACTTTCCCACCCATTGAAACTCATCCACTTCGCGCATCGATTCTGCGATGTTGGATTCTGTCACCAACTAGCGCTTCTTTGTGAGAAGGTTTGTTTGCATGCTTGACTCCTATATTAATTAGTGTGTGTTGTTTTTTCTTCTTATTTGGTCTTAGGATTGAGTTTGTGTCTAATGGAATCAGTTCTGGGTTAACACCTCATTTTATCAATACAAAATATGGATACCATTAAAATAAAAGGGAATAAAGAGGTAACAAATAGATCATACCTAACTTACATCTTATAATTCTCCAACATTGTTCTTTAAACTTAGTGCAACAAACACCAAATGGAATGGTTTACACAAGGACAATGGAGAATGTTATTGGAAAATTCAAAATATTATCATAAACCCACATCTCACATATTTGTACATGCACCATAGATTCACAGTCTTTCATGAAGAGGTCCGGGAGAAATGCCTCCATGCAAAATTTTCCACATCAGATTTGTCCATGTCCTTGATGGAAATATATAAAATTCCCTTGAAGATATTTTAGTCCTTGTCCTGCTTAAAAATGATGATCCCATTCTGGAAGTGGTCAAAGACTACTTTTATCCCCCCTCTATATGGTAAATTCTACTTCTTATACTAGGCTTCCCCTACAATAGGGAGTGTTGTGTCCCTTTTTGTGAAAATAAGTGAGGTTCCTCTTTTTTCTCCCAAAATTCTCCCAACCTCTTGGAAAGGAATACATGCAGCCTCAAAACTAACGTTTAGGGAAAATAGAATCCAATCATGAAAATGTTCAACATTCCACCCTCTTGCATCCATGGTATATGACCACGTACTCATCCAAGTATGGGAGGCAAAGGTGGGAATATACAACCATTCGGTTTGCATCCAAGGTGTTGAGCTAGAGTTCTCACAAGGCCTTGATATATTGTGAGGCCCTCACATTCAACTCACTAAAACTCCCTCTTAGCTTGAAACTCACCTCTATTCCAAGCAAGAGGGAATCCCCTCCACTTAGATCAATATTTGTTTCCCTTGATCTGACACTCTCCCAGCCTCTTCAACATATCCCCCTTTTTATGCAACATATATCTTTTGTTCTTTCTTTCAAGTGGTTTCTCCACTCACTATATTTGTCTCTAGGATTAGTAGGTGCATGGATTCTGACAATGATTAGTAGGTGCATGGATTTTGACATCCTCCCCCACTTATGTTCAATGTTTCCCCAACAACATCCTCGTAAATTCTACATGTCTCTGTCAACTAACTACTATACTACATAGACTCTCCGTAGTGGTTTCTCCTTCAATCCGGGTCTCGGTTTTCATTTTATGCCCAATTTCAAGTCACATCCAAAACCATTTCGAGGACTCTTGGCCAATTCCCCCTCAAGCCATAAAAGACTAACGAAGAAACATTTTTGAGTTTTGTGAGATGCTGCAAGATTTTTTAGGCATGGACTAGGTGACCAAATTATCCGTTCTCTCCTGAGGGATGATTTCATAAATTGGCTCCCTTAATCAAAATGATGCACTGCTTCAAACTAAGAAAAACACTAGTTCTCAAAATCAATCAGTAAAGAAAATTTTGAGGCATTGAACAAGGGAGTGAGGAGTGTTTTAGCTAAAATCCTATCCCAGTAATCCATTGAACTCGACGGTTCCTCAATCTGAGTCTCGTTTTTTGTTTTATGCCCAGTTGCAAGTCACATCCCAAACCATTTCGAGGACTCTTGGCCAATTCCTCCTCAAAAAATATAAACCTAATGGAGCAACATTTTTGAGTTCTATGAGATGCTGCAGGATTATTTAGGCATGGAATAGGTGACTATATTTTCCATCTGCTCCCGAGGCACGGTTTCATAAATTGGACCTCTTAATACAAATGTTGGTTTGCTTCAAACTAAGAAAAAAACTAGTTCTCGAAATCAATGAGTAAAGAAACTTACGAGTCATGGAACTCAAGAGTGAGGGGTGCTATAGATAAAATCCTATCCCAGGAATCCATCAGAGTCGACGATTCCTCAATCTGAGTCTCGTTTTTTGTTTTATGCCCAGTTGCAAGTCGCATACCAAACCATTTCAGGGACTCTTGGACAATTCCTCCTTAGGGCAGAAAAGCCTAACGAAGAAACATTTTTGAGTTCCATGAGATGATGCATGCTTGTTTAGGCATGGAGTAGGTGACCACATTTTCCATCCACTCTTGAGGCATGGTGTCATAAATTGGACCCCTAAATCCAAATGTTGCATTGCTTCTTACTGAGCAAAGCACTAGTTATTGAAATCGATGAAAAAAACAACTTCCGAAGGGTTGGAACTGGGAGTGAGGGGTGCGATAGCTAAAATCCTATGCCAAGAATCCAACATAGATGACGGTTCCTCAATAAAAATATCGATTTTCATTTTATGCCCAGTTGCAAGTCACATCCCAAACCATTTTAGGGACTCTTGGCCAATTCCCCCTCATGGCATAAAAGACTAACGAAGAAATATTTTTGAGTTCTGTGAGATGATGAAAGATTTTTTAGGCATGTACTAGGTGACCAAATTATCCATCCAGTCCCGAGGCATGGTTTCGTACATTGGACACCTTAATCCAATTGTTGCATTGCTTCAAACTGAGCAAAACGCTAGTTCTCATAATCAATGATTAAAGCAACTTCTGAGGCATGGAACCTGTGAGTGAGGGGTGATCTAGATGAAATCCTATCCCAGTAATCCATCGGAGTTGACGATTACTTAATCCGAGGCTCGATATTCTTTATATGCCCATTTGCAAGTCGCATCCCAAACCATTTCGGGGACTCTTGACCAATTCCTCCTCAGGGCATAAAATCCTAATAGAGCAACATTTTTGAGTTCCATGAGATGTTGCATGATTGTTTAGGCATGGAATAGGTGACCCCATTGTCCATCCTTTTCCGAGGCATGGTTTCATAAATTGGGCCCTTAAATACAAATGTTGCATTGCTTCTTACTGAGAAAATCACTAGTGATCAAATTGATGAAAGAAACAACTTCTGAGGGGTTGGAACCAGGAGTGAGGGGTGATCTAGCTAAAACACTATGCCAGGAATCCAAAAGAGATGATGGTTACTCAATCCGAGTCTCGGTTTTCATTTTATGCCCATTTGAAAGTCGCATCCCAAACCATTTTGGGGACTCTTGGCCAATTCCCCCTTAGGGCATAAAAGATTAATGGAGAAACATTTTTGAGTTCTGTGAGATGATGAAAGATTGTTTAGGCATGGAATAGTTGGCCAAATTATTCATCTTCTCTTGAGGAATGGTTTCATAAATTGGACCCCTTAATCCAAATGTTGCATTGCTTCAAAATGAGAAAAATACTAGTTCTCAAAATCAATGAGTAAAGCAACTTTCAAGGCATGGCACCTGGGAGTGAGGGGTGGTCTAGCTGAAATATTATCCCAGTAATCCATCGAATTCAATGGTTTCTCAATCCGAGTCATGGTTTTCATTTTATGCCCAGTTGCAAGTCACATTCCAAACCATTTCAGGGACTCTTGGCCAATTCCTCCTCAAGGCATAAAAACTAACTAAATTCTACATGTCTCTGTCAACTAACTACTATATCTTACTGCCTTGAAAAAAGACTGCACCAATTTCAACTACACATTGAGTTTAAAAACCACTACTTTCTACATAAAAATGTCGTTTTCACTATTGTTAACCATCACCATAACTAACTTATTCTTCAACTTGAATTGAACAAAACTAATATTTGTATAGTTCTACTCTTGTCTTGAACAAAAATAATATTTGTATAGTTCTACTCTTGGTTTGCCTTAGACATATTGCCAACTAAAGCACCCAATATTTTCAACACACCAAATGATGGTTGGATTTCGTACTCCGTAGCATTGATCCTCATGTTCAATGGACATTTCTTATAATAATTCTAATTTTCACAAATCCAAAAAACAACAACCTTACTACTATTTTTTTATTAGATACATATGGTAAAATTATCATGTCCTTAGTGTTATCACATTAATATCTCTTTAATATGTCCAGAATGAAGAGGGATATCACATTACATTAGGTGGTTGACCACTATTCCATAGTGTGAAATATAACCATAGTGCATATTGCTTGCATGGATAAGCAAGTCTAATTAAGGTGCACCCACCTATAGATTCATACCCTTCACTAAGTTGGGAATCCATTGCATGCATGAGTTCCCCTACTAATATTGGTAATTGCACCCTAGTCTAATTGTGCATCCAAAACTAAAGATATAATTTTTTTATTTAGAACTTTGAATATAGAAAAAAAGTTCATAAATTGGAACTAGGATGATGATGGACTACTCACTAACAACACATGCACATGAAATTGAAGGTACAACCAAACAGGTACCTGTCAGATATTTATTCATCGAGTGAGGAAAGCTTAAGACAAATAGAGGGAAATGTGACTGCATCTAATAGATATGATAAGAAAACAAGGACCAGAGGTGAAAAAGTCAGAAGAAAATTTTGTAGATGCATGGAATGTTTTCTTGTTGAAGGAGGATCATGCTCTTATGATGATGAGAGCATAGGAGACATAGAGGTGCTACTCAGGTATAAGCATCTGGTGAAACAATGCGTACCTAAGGAACTACCTCCATAGATGTTGACTTCATTGTCAACAATAGGACATATCGCATTGCTTCCATGGATGGAATAATTGTAAAATACAATACAGTAACTGAATTGATTGACTATGTCGGACCGTGTTACAATTATAATGATTGGATGTGGCTGGTTTGGTACATGCGAAGTATGCAGAGATATGCACTCGCCACAAATTATATCCAACTAATAAACAAGGATAAAAATAAGGTAGCGACTATCTATATTGATGGAAGGCCTAAAGCTTCTGGCAATATCGCAGGGTTTATAAACACCACACGACCCAGTACAACAAATAAGAAACCAAATTGCATATATGAGGGACGTGAAGAGAATCGGGTAGTCCCGTGCGCAATAAAATAGATAGCTCCCGAGGAAGATTTATTAGTGGATTACCATTTGAATCAAATAGAAACATCGACTAATAGTGTGCGGGTACTTATGCAACACCTCTTTAAGAAACCTCTACTTATTTCATTATATTTTTTTATTATATTTAACATTGTTTTAAATATTTCAGTATGGTCCCAATTTTATAATAATGTGGGAGCTTGATCATTAAGGTTGATTTTATTTGGGTGGAAATCAATTTTTTTGTTATCGTTAACAATTTTTTAAATATTTGGGGGTTCTAATTATATTATAATGTGGCAGGATGATCGTGGAAAAGGGCCAACCATAGAACATGTAAATGATTATCAATTTCCACTTTCATTTTATGTGAATTTTGTTATTTTGTTATATAATTTTATTGAAATAACATTTTTTTTGTTGAAATTATATGTAGTCTGCAGGCCATGTTGATCAAGATTCCTTCGATGAGGAGGGGTTGTATTCATCCCCTAATCCGATGGTCTTAATAAAAAAAAGGATCACTAAAGTGAACAAGGAACTTGCTAGCTTATTAGATCGTCCAGATCAAACTCCCGACGTCCTAGAAAAGATCAATCTCCTTATGTCACAACTTAACACATATAAGGTAATAACCATAMTTTAAAGTGTTTTTTTCTAATGTACTCATATGTTCAATTATGAAACTTTGTTCTTTAACTTTTACATTATCTCACGAAAAAACATTTTCTTTTTTATAAAGAGATTTTTGGAGCCTGTTCAACTCGATGTTGGTAGTAGTGGCGCTACAGAGACACTACAGAGTCCTAATGCAGGTGGTCATACAACTGCTAGAGTACTATTTACTTCTCCATATTCCACACCTAATTTAGATAGGAGCCATGACATGCACCACCAGAAATACACACATCGGTCAGAGTCTAGAGATGGTGGAAAAGATGAGGCTAGTGATGTGGTTGACATGGTTGCATTTCCTGTAGCTAGAAATGTGACAAGCAAGGGGACGCTTCCGTGCACATTTTTGGTCAACGATAATGGAATTCCATTAAAACAATCAAGACTCCAGGGTAGTTTTAATTCATATTTTAATCGTTTAATGTTGTCCATATCATACACAAATCATCTAGATTATTAATTTTAAATTAATGATCATATCTTTTTGTGTGTAGGAAACGACCATTTTTATAGGCACCTAGAGAGAAAGGCCTTGTTGATTTTTGGGGAAACCTTATGCATGAGGTGGAATTTCCACAATTCCAACCTCAAAAAGGAACGTATGGATTATCTTGAAGGCCTCTTTGGAGTAGACACGTTCAATAAAAAAGAGGTCACCTCTACAGCGGGCGAATATTTAAAATATACATGGGATGTTTATAGAAGAAGCTTGGCAGGAAATCCTAGGTATGAGCATCCTCCCTCAATTCCAGAGAGGGTGTAGAAGGTGATCATTGATGATGTTGTTTACATAGGGGCAGACCCAGGGTTCAATGCTTCAACAACGCACCAACAAAACCCTAACTACCGGCCTTTTTGGCAACACCTGTGAAGCAGATGAAGTCTCACCCGAGGTAGAGGCAGTGGGAGTTGTAGGAATCAAGTGTATGCAACCTAGCTAGGACACAAATCTTTTATTACAATACTTAACAGAGCACTTAGAAGTTAACATTCATTAGCATTTAACCCTTATTCACATCGCAGGTCAAACCCTAATTACAGAACAACACAGTATTCAACAAGATCTAACACACCCAAGCACTTACCACATAGAAATAGAGCAGATCTATCATTCATTCACATTAATAAACACTAAGATATGATATCAAATGCATCTAACATACATAAAGATGACAACACTAAGCATAAATCACATCAATCACAAAAGGAAACCATAACACAGGATATACATGGTTCACCCCCAGCGTGGGGCTACGTCCACCAACTCTTCATCTTATTTATTATCTTCTGTCAATATTATTACATGCACAGAGCCTCAAAACCATGTTCGCATAGGACAGGAGATATGCGCGCACCTTGCCAGATCCTCCTTCCCCAAGCTTGGCACATCACAGAGACTTTGTTACAATCACTTGCACTTATCCTTGCAAGTTCTAAATACACAATATGCACATAGATAACTCAATCACATAGATCCAACCGCTTACATCACTTGCACTTAGCACAATGCAACACTTAGCACCACATACCTCTTAGATCTAGTGTGTTTCTTACATCACCTAGATATCTATTTATACATTACAAGAAGGGCATAAGCATGGGTAAGACCCATGGGATGACATCCCATACCCATGGAATAAACCCTAAATCCAAAAATCTCACAAAAAGGGGCGAGATCCCACGATTTCTGCTTCGCTTGGTGCTTCGTGTTTGACCAGCCTGTAGAAGTTCCAAAATTAGTCAAACATGACCAATGTTTCCACAAAACCTGGCCAAGGGCCAACAGGCCCCTAAAACTAACCTGTAACTGGTCCTGAGTCACTCTGATCTGGGTAAATCTGCCTTGAAGGCCTCGATCTTGGCTTGAGCTACCTCGACCTACTACTTTTCTAGATACTCTTTCTCTGTGAAATCTTAAATAAGTTTCTTAGTCACTGGTCCTTCCAAGCGTTGTTCTACCATCATGACTACTTGTTCTAGCTATGCACCTTGTCCTTCAAACTCCTCAAAAAGTGTGCAAGATTCATCCTGCACTCACTTGAGCCTCTGGGTCACTTCCATGACTTTACTCTGGATGGCATGGAACTGTTACTGAACAATGCGTTTTTCCTGTGATATTTTCATTCTCTCGACCAGTGACAATAGCTTCAACCATGCTTGCATTGTCGCTTCTTGTTGCTTTTCCTCTTGGAGCTGTGACTCCAATGTCCTTAGTTCATGGTCCTCTCCAAGGTGCTTGTAGGTCTGCGCACTTCGAATACTGATTTTCTTGCATTCCAAGGCCAATGCCTTGATTCTTTTAACTATGCTCCTGACAGTTTCCTCTCTCTAATATCTTACTTCCTACGGAGTGCTTGGCACAGCTTGTAGTTATAGTTCTGCTATTCATGCTTAGAGTTGTTGAATGGCTTCAACTAGCTTCGCCACCTGACTTTCAACGGTTTCTTCTTCCATATGTGTTAGGCTTGTCATAAAGGAAAGTTCTATGGTGACTTCTTCTTTAACTCTCATCTGCTCTGCAAGAAACTATTCATTCTCCTTCTGGATCTGCACTCTATCCTCTACAAACTTCGCATGGAGGTCGTCTTTTTCTTGTTCGCAACCCGACGTTTCTCTATGGCTTCCTCCTTTGCTTGCTTCAGGACCTCTCTGGCCTGTTCTTTTTCCTCCTGGACATGATGAAGGCAAGCCTCTGTTGAGCCTTGTAGTCTATGCATATGGGAAGGCTCATCTCCTACTTCTATGTCCCCTGCTGAAAATGACACAATAGGCACTACACGACTCGAATAAAGAGCTTGTTGTACCCCTTTGAGATCTGCCTCGATCCTGTCAAACATTGTCTCCTATTTGGCTTTGCTTTGCTACAAGATGTCCTCTAAGGTATCTGATACAATGGAAATAATAAGGTCAATGTCATCTACCATGAGCACAGTGTAGAATGGAGGTTTATTGGATTTTGACTTATTTTGCGATGAAATATTTGTCGGGGAACCCTTTCTTTTCTTGGATGTTTCTGTCTTTGTCAGATGATCTTTAGGCAGTGTTACTTCTCCCTGCTTCTGCTTGTCTTCTTCCCCTTCATCCTCTTCTTTGTATACTTCATCACCTACTCCCCCTTCAGGTGAATCTAGTGTAGTTTCCTTTGATGCGCTACTTAATTCCTGGACCTCTTCCTTCTTTTTCTTCTTATTGTTGTTGGGTGCATCATATTATTTGCGAGTGACTACATGACTTATGATGAGCTCGGGGTCGGAACATTCTGTCTGTTCGACTGGTATGAGGAATTCGACATGCCATTCCTTTTTTATTTCCTCCATATCTTCCTTGGTGAGTTTGTAAAAGGATTGGAGATATTCTTTGTGTTCGTCTCCACACGTAGTGATATAGATGAAGTGTCGGTCAACACGGAACTTCATGATTGGCCTGAACCGATGTAGTGTATTCGATGTCATGTGAGGGAAAGATACAATGGCCCTCTTCAGATGCAGATAATAGGTGTGGAAGATTGTGTTTGATTGCCATTTATTATCCATGTCACTCGAATACCATAGTGTAGTGAACTTCATAGCTAGTGGTTCAGACGACTCGATTTCAGGGAAGGTC
Source organism: Picea glauca (assembly GCA_000966675.3). Lineage (NCBI taxonomy): Eukaryota > Viridiplantae > Streptophyta > Pinopsida > Pinales > Pinaceae > Picea > Picea glauca. The sequence goes on along the minus strand of JZKD02S1543877.1, from coordinate 278,532 downwards.
ACTCTTTCTGGAATCTCCCAAACAATTAAGGAAATGAGAATCAACAACCAACTGAAATGGAACTCGTAGCCCTGATCCTGAGCTTCATGAAAATCTTTCTCTAACTGGTTGACGAGGTGGCTCACCTAGTTCATTTGCATCCCTTCATCGCATTTTCCTGCGAGGTCGATGAAAAACACCGTGTCCTACGTTGGCCTATTCTTCCTGACAAGCTTACGAGTGATCAACTGGAAAGCTAGGCTCACTGCATCGTTCTAGATGGAGGATACCTTGTAGCCCCACTTCCTCTTCTCCACATCACCATAGGTGTCTTTTATTGTCTATGTGAGGGCACGATCTGCAACCTTCCCTGGGTAAAAGTCATGTGGGTTTGGTCTTTGCATGCTCAATCCGGTGATCCAGTGAATCAACGTTGGATCTACTATGATGTTCCTATCCAACCATAGGTAACCACCATGGAATCATGACAACACGAGTTTAACGCACGTGTTAACCTCCCGATGTCTGTCGAAGTGTGGTAACTTCATTACATTGAGGATGGTTGATATTTCGAAGTCCATGGTCCATGGCTGGGGGATTATCTTCAACTTCTTCCCCGTTGTATTGGTCAAATACTTTTGTGGTGCGAGCATTCCATAGTTTTTGCGATATCCCAAGTTGAAGTCACCGATCTTAAGTGTCAGAATCCTCTCCAACTGTAGTCCTACTACGTGTATCCCCTTCGAGAGGTATGCGGTGATCACTCTATAGTTGAAGTCCCTTGGGACGCTGTCAAGACTCACCATGCTAGCTAGAGGTAGGATGTATTCGGGCAATATTGATGGGATGAGATTTTCTTTTTCCAAGTCATCACGATGCTTAGTTCATTTCTCTATTGCAGTTTGAGAGGACCCAGATTGACGTCCAGTCAATGGGGATGCTTGCACTCCTCTTGTTGACGAAGCTTGTGCTCCTATGGACATGACCTTCTCATCCATGAGGTCTATGAGAATCTCTTCGATGGATTTATCTACTGCGCTAAATTCACCTAATATACAATCTCGAGATCTGATATCTCAGGTCAGTGAACAAATAATCAAGGTAGCAGAATGAATGGCGAGGTCTCAATAAGCATTGCGTGGTAATAGTCAACTCTCTGTGGGTTTGCGTAATCTCAATTGGAAAAAGTGTTCACGGTAAGACATTCGACGGGTTAAATAGCTAACATCATAACATATTCTTCCAACGGGTAGGAATGCCTCAATCAATGCAATTCCATCCGTTATGGCGCGGTTCCAACGGTCCAATGGTGAATGTTCTGGCAATAACTATGTTTCTAGCCATTCTGAAGTTTCATTCTAATGGTTGGGATGCCTCCAATGGTCATATCACTCTACCGTGGAAAAAGGTTAATTTGTATTGCTATGCTATTCCGATGAGGTTCAAGTTCTGCAAGCCTTCCTTCTGCGAGGTCCTCTCTGGAACCTCTTGCAATTTTTCAAGCTTTGCTTTCTTCTTACTGAGTTTTCTAGCTTTTTCCCTGTGATCCATGTCTATGGATTCCTCTTTCCATTATTGTTCTTATCTTTTATTAGCATAGTAACTTTTCACTGTTGAGGATATTTCACAAGTTTCGAGGATAATACTTATTCTCTTATTGTTTCTCGAGTAGATTCTCTACTCTTTTGTATGGATAAGTTCTCTAAGTCTTCTTGCATTTTTTCAACTTTGACAACTAGGTCTCTGGCCCTCAGTTGCTTTGACTTGTCCTCCTATTCTTCTAGTAAGCGCACTATTCTCCTAGCCATGAAATCCCTTAATTCTTGTTTTTTTTGTTCTAGAGCTTCCTCTTCTTCTTTCCTTCAGATTTGATCTTTCTCAACCTAGGTCTTTCCTAGCAAAAGTGCAAAGGGGGCACTATTATCAACAAACTTAATGAACTTGAATTCTTCTTTTGTCGATGCTCCGTAAGAAATCATAGGTATATGGGAAATTCTTCCACATAGGGTTATTAGCCTTCCTTTAAACAATCCTATTCCTCCCGGTGAAGGAACCATAATAGGCTTTCCTAAGATTTCCCAAGTACTTTATGTCATAATGTTCATCTATTTTTCTGCATCCAATACACAGTCTATGTCGAAGTATCCTATTCTTGTTTCTATGCACTCTTTTTCTTTTAAAATCTTTGATAAAGTGATGTCTCTATGATCATTCAGTGTTTCTTTCATCTGTAATAATATAGCCTCTGATTCTCTCTATTTCTTTAGCATATTCTTAGTCTCTTGACCTTCCTCAGGATTTTCTTGTCTCATGTTCATATTTTCAAGTTTAGCAATCATTCTAGGGAAATCCAAAAATTCATGTCCAATAGCTTTACAACAGAGGAAAATAGGACCTCTACCAGGGCATTCCTTAGCAAGATGTCTCGGTATTCTACAACTATAACAAAGATTCAATCCTCTCTTTCTCTTGAACGTCCTCAACCTTTCCTGTACTGCGCACTGGGATTGCAGTGATGGACCTGCAAAAACTTATTTCTAGGGTCCTACATCCACTTGTTAGTCCAACAATTATTTCTATGCATAGGAATAACATATCTTTCACTATTTCTATCAGATCTATTCATATCATATCTTCTTTCTTCGAGTTGTGCCCTAGTTTTCAGACTAGGACCAAATCTATTAAACATACCTATATCCATTCTTTCAAAGAGTTTTTTTTCACTTATATTACCTTTGTCAGAGCACAAAGCTTTAAGATCTTACCTCTTTTCTTCATATTTGATTCCCTTCTTAGCATAGAGATTCACAAGTCAAGTAGAGTACTGTGCACTACAAAAAAAAATATACGCACAGAGCTTTCTTCTTTTCCTCAGTTCCCAAAAATCACAGTTTCAGGTCCAGACAATGGAACCATTTGTTGGCACAGGGGCAGACTCAGGGTTCAACGCTTCAACAACGCACCAACAAAACCCTAACTACCAACCCTTTCGGAAACACCTGTGAAGCAGATGAAGTCTTACCCAAGGTAGAGGCAGGGGGGCTTGCAGGACTCAAGTGTCTGCAACCTATCTGGGACACAGATATGTGATTATAATTCTTAATAGAGCACTTAATAGTTAACATTCATTAGCATTTAACCCTTATTAATATCACATGTAAAACCCTAATTACAGAACAATGCAGTATTTAACAAGATCTAACACACCCAAGCATTTAGCACATAGAAAAAGATCAGATCTAGTATTCATTCACATTACTAAACACTAAGCTACTATATCATATGCATCTAACATACATAAAGATGACAACAATAAGCATAAATCACATCAATCACAGAAAGAAACCATAACAAAGGATATATGTGGTTCACCCCCAACATGGGGCTATGTCCACCAAATCTTCGTCGTTATTATCTTCTGTCAATATCCTTACATGGACAGAGTCTCAAAACCAACTCTGCACAGGACATGAGATATGCACGCACCTCTCCAGATCCTCCTTCCCCGAGCTTGGCACAACACAGAGCCTTTATTATAATCACTTGCACTTTTCCCTACAAGTTCTCAATACACAATATGCATAAGGGTAACTCAATCACATAGATCCAACCGCTTACATCACTTGCACTTAGCACAATGCATAACTTAGATATCTATTTATACATTACAAAAAGGGCCTAAGCATGGGTAAGACCCATGGGCCGACATCCCATACCCGTTACATAAACCATAAACCCAAAAGGCTCACAAAAGGGGGAAAGATCTTGTGATCTCTGCTTCACCTGGCGCTTCATCTTCGACTAGCCTGTCGAAGTCCCAAAATTGGTCAAACATGACCAACGTTTCCACAAAACCTAGTCAAGCGATAAAAGATGCAAAAGAAAATATTTTGAAAAAATCAGGAGAACAAATAACTGGTACACCAAGGTAAATTACAATATTTTTATTTCAATACAAGCTTTATTTTTCTTTAGATCTAAATAAAAGTGTGGTTATATATAACATACTTGAAAATTTTGATGATAGGTTGCCTGACACTTTGAAGGCAACCAAAGCAAGGATTTCCAAACATGGCCAACACAAGTTAGGCCAGGGTGGCTACTCGAGGTTACATTCACGAATCGTAAGTACCAAACCATATTAAGAATATTATTTGTATCACCTTACAACTTTCAGGTAATTGCAGCCACAAACATTAAAAAACCATACCTTTATGCAATGGAGGGAGATGACTTCAAAACTGAAACCATGGAGGAAGACGTCCAACTTAGTTACAAGTATGATTATAAATTTGTGGTTGATCGTAGGAAAATCATGGGGCAGACCCCAAGATCTAGTTTGTGAGATAAGGTAAATAAAAATCACTCCACATTAACCTTTCATTACTTATAAAATACGTAAATGTTTGATATCATCCATAATTTAATGTCTTACTTTGTTTTAATCAGGGGAGAAACTATATCAATGAAACCATTAGTACTAGACATCACAACTTTGATAGTGAAATGCAGCCAGAAGATCATGGTGCTGCCCAGAAGCCCCATCCCATTGAGGTGCAGCCCCAAGATGTTCATGTGACTGAGGCCCACGATGACAAAATGGTTATATATTAATCATATACTTAATAATTATGTACTTATAAATTTTGATGTTTCAATGGCAAAGAATGTCATAGTTGATCCTCCTCGACCTGAAGTTCAGGTGAACAGGCCAACAACCATTCCAACTGTGTCGACTAGAGGATCAGGTAAATAATTACATTAGAGAGTTTTTTTTAATATTAATGAACTACTTAAATGATATTTAAAAATTGGCCATATAAATTTAATATTTTTGGTTTTTGTAGGTGATGGCCCCTGACAGCAGCATCCACGTCGTGCATATAAGACTAGATGTACTCTGCGTGAAAGGACTGAAACAACATCAACTGTGGAAGAGAACCCAGTAAATGAAGACATGGAGATGGATGATTTACTTAAGACCTGGAAAGCACAAAATAAGACTGAAAGAAATTCATGATGTGTAATAATTTTATAAGACAATTAGATGTACATTATATAGCTGAACATGTAATGATGTATATAATGCATTGACATTATAGGTACTTTTTCTTCTGATAATATACACAAGGCTATTTCTATGGCTTGTATATATCTGTGAATGTAATTTTGTTATACACTTAATGATAATTTCATCTTCTCTTATAAGACTTGGTATATATTGATTCAATACTCCTTGGTTATATTGGTTCTATTGGCCTTGACATACAATTTCTGCATCAATTTTTGGCTCCATGGATATCATCCTAGTGATTTGAAGGCATTGGTAAACGTGAAATTTAAGATATTGAATTGTTCAAGTTTGGACTTAAATTTATATGCTTGTTTGTTTGTGGGTTTCAAGAGTTCCAAACTTGTATCTCTTTGTCTTTTAAGAATGGAAATCTCTTTGTATTTTAATATATAACATGAGAATCCAAGCAAGACTTGGTGCCTTGTGCTTGGGCTATGGAGTCTACGCAACAAATAGAACTTGAATATGCAATATGCAACTTCCAAAATCTTGTGACATGATATATGCAACTTTGAAAGTCTTGTGACATGCGACATGTGGCAAGCATCTTTTCCAAGCAATGTGAAAACTTTAAACTTGGTGCAACATGAAAAAATAATTTTTTGGGAAGATGCAATAATAAGTTTTAAGGATTAAACATGAGGGGTTGGAAATGGTGATGTCAAACATTTTATAATTTTTTTTTCAGAGCATTACTCGTCTTTTCATTGTGTCTCACATGACAAAGAAACAAAATCGCATTGCCATTGTCAATTTATATGTGGAGGGTTATTCAAGGTTTCAAGACTTTCTTCATATTTTCCTACTTTAATCCTCTCATGATCATGTTAATCCATATAGATGTCCATGATATCAACACTCATTGTTATAATGTTGACATAAATTCCAATCTTCACTTTGTCGATTAGAGGGAACAATTTTGGCAACAATTTAATGTTTTTAGTTCCATGGAATTTATTTTGTTTATTCAACAACATTAAGGATTAAACATGAGGGGTTGGAAATGGCGATGCCAAACATTTACTCTTTCACACATGTGCATCATCTCAACCTTCATGTCTACAATATGTGGAGGGTTATTCAAGGTTTCAAGACTTTCTTCATATTTTCCTACTTTAATCTTCTCATGGTCATGTTAATCCATATAGAGGTTCATGATATAAACA
>JZKD02S1543877.1:252086-271720 GCA_000966675.3 Picea glauca | reverse complement strand
CACCAATAATTTGATTATCATTGAACCCATGGTTAGTGTTAGATGCAATATATCCTTAATTTTGTACTATAGTTGAAGACAAAGAGAGATCAATGCTATCATGAAGTTCTAGAGCATCACATGCCATGCCATTTTTATTTTGAAACATTCCATGAACATGTTCACATTCTCCATTTTATATTTCAATATTAGGATCATTAGTATCCCATTCATTACTGTAAATTCCCAAGGTTTTTCCACACATCTTACAAGTCACTGCTAAAATAGAGGGAACCCAACACCATCAATGAAGAAAACAAAATAAATGACAATGAGAGAGTTTTGACCATATGTCAACTAATTTGTCCCTTTAAAAAAACTTCATTGATGTGCAAGGGAGCAATGTGTCTATGCGAAAAGACCCAGTTTATCCCCCACATATATTCAATAAGGTGTGTGGGATAAACACACCCTCAAAACAAAAAAAAAATCACAATAAGCGACCTAAAACCCTAATATCATGCTTAAATCTTAATGTAAAGGCTTTGAGCCAAAACCTTAGGCCTACGAACCAATACCAATATAACGGGAACCCAACACCATTGATGAGGTCAAAAAAATAAACTACAATGAGAGAGTTGTGATAGCATGTCACCTAAGCTACAATAAGTAAGAAAATAATGCAACTTTTGTGGATAATAAAAGAGAGCATGAGTTGTCATCATTTTCTCCAACTAACGCCATGCCTCCACTTGGAAATTCTATGCATTTACATACAAAAATAAGAGAACTGAGTAGAAACAAAAACCACCATGAATATAGTGCAAAACTTGTAACTAAACCTTCAATGAAAATACTAGGAAAGGAACCCACTATCACAACAATTATTATGGTTTGTGAAGCCCCACAATATGCATTATATGTGTTTAGGATGACCTCCCATACCCATAACACGATGTTAAAAGTCATGTCCAATAAAAATATCAAATTATGATGTTTTTCTTCATAATCATGGTAGTAAATGTCATATAGAGGATCCTCATATAACTATCCATTGACAATGATTTGGCAAAGAATCCCCTTCTTATGGTTCTATCCAATTCTATTATTTCAATCCTTAAAGATTATGCTCACCACCCCCATCAATATATCTTTTGTGTTGCATAAAAATATAGTAGTCGAGATCTTGATCCTCCTGGACTAGAGAAAATTTATCCATAACAATCAAAGGGATGTGCTCCATAATTGGAGTTACCATGTGAGACCTTGAAATTCCTTGCATACCATTTCTTTCTCCCACCCTCAATACAAGCAATTGGAAACTAATGATTCAAAGAATACGACTTCCCAACACCATGCTATACCAGATCTATTGAATCCAAGGAATCAAACTTTTTCCCTGGTAACAATGCCAATTGTCAGCTCCCAAAATTGCACTTTGAAATATGAAGTCCCACCTAACAATCAAGGCAAGATCGATTCTACTCAAGATTTCTCACTACCACCAAATTTGCTCAAACCACATACTATTAATATGCCAAAGGGATCATCTACTAATATTACAAAGGGATACACAAGGGTAACATTGTTTCCTCCTGAATCCCACACTAAAACCACATACTACTAATATGCCAAAGGGATCTTATCAAGTGTATCCATTGCCCTCACTAGTTCCTCCATCATTTCTACATATTGCATATGAGACATAGCATGTTAGTATCTCATCTTCAGTAACTTTTGTATAGGACACTGGTTTTTATTTTAATTAAATTCCAATCCAACTTATATTCCATTAATTCAACATAAATGGGATATCACACAATGACATAATGTTTACTCTAAAAACAACCCAAATGGGAAAAAAAAAATTCAATGGCTACTCAATTCTCATTTTGAGAATCTTTGGTTACAATGTAACTCATAGATATTTGTGCGTACTTTCCTCTTTGGCCAAAATACCCTTTGAGAGTCATGTCAAAAGGATGAATAATATATATTGGGGGTAATGGGAAGGCCAAGAGACTGACCTTTTAGTTCCCATTTCTCTCTCTCTCTTTTGCTCCTATTTTCATTTTTCTATTTTATTTTGTTTTGCTTTTTTTTCTTTGTCTCATTTAATTTATAAAATTTTCATTGTCCTTTATTATATAGCCTTCATTAATTTTTAAATTACACTTGTAAGTATTGATTCTTACAGTCATTCCCATGTTCAGATCCATTTCAAATCAGGCCTCCCCATTGAGAGTGTTTTTGTTCTCCAAAATATTAGAGGACCAATCTAGAACAATGTGCCCTCTTTCTATTTCTCTTCAACATGGATCTAACTATGAATGTTAGATTTTGTTACTGGCTCAAGTTCTTGATATGGATTTATCTCTAGTTCCTAGCTATGCTATCATGTAGCAATTCCACAATAGGATGTGTGAATGACCTCCTTCTACTAGGACCAATTGGTTCCTAGCATGGAAACAATTTTCTTATGTTGCACATGCTTACCAACACTCTATCAATGCAACGAATTCACTTGGATGACCTCCTTAGTGTGCAATCATAGCACCTTGTATAATTCGCTCTTGCGACAATATCTCAAACCTGTCACTCTTGTGACGATCACTCTAACCTATCACTCGTGCGGAGATATCTCTACATTGTCTCATTTGCGATTATTTTCATTGCTTGTCATGCTTGCGATGATTTCCCATATTTGTCTCTCTTTCGACGATATCCCTACTTAGTCATTCTAGTGAAGATATTTCTTCTTTGTCGCTTTTGTGAAAACTAGCTAGTTTCATCACACTTACAATGTTGTGTCAGGTTTGTCACACTTGCGACATTGTGTGAGGTTCGTCGCATGTGCCACATCATGCGAAGTGACGTTTGGGTGACCCAAGATTCGTCGTAATATCCATGACATAACGTCGCAAGAGTGTTGAAATAGCCATCGCAAAATGACCCAAATTTTCTAGTGCCTCCATTTGCTACCTTCATTTTTGAGTCTGCATAGTTGAGTTTCCATTGTAAAGTCTAGGTGGAATTGCAAGAAACCCATGGCGTCTATTTCTAACTTTAAAATGGATTGAGTTAAGGAGCTGTTAGAGTTATTGAACACTCTAATTCTCTCTTCTGTGGACAATATAATCAATATTGACAAAACCACTCTGCAGTCTCTTGTGACCTACTTGCAAGTTACGTAAGCCAAAGAAACATTGTTGCAAACTCAGACTCAAATTATTCACGATGCACTTGAGTGAAAGAATATTCGACGACACTCTGAACTCGTTCTTGTTCATAACCCTATTTTCTAAGAAGAAGAAGATGATAATTCCTATTCAAACCAAAATCAAGTGCAACATCTAGTCAGTGAGATAACTTCATATTAAAGTATAGTTCAACTTCCTCTTTGTAAGTGGATCATCATACCTGTTAGCACCAGGAGTAACCTCTGTATTGCATCAAAGGTAAGCCTGATACCCATCAGTTATGTCACAGTGAAATGATTTAATGGTGGTCTAATGGATGCAGACTCAAGATATATCATTTTAACTCAAAAAACTGGGTTGGCATGCATAGACAAGTGAGGTCTTGATATAACTTAAGACAGTAAGTTTTTATAGTAGTGATTAGATAGAAGAAACATGAGGAAATCATGAAAGTATGCTCTGGACATCTGGTCTTCCAACAACCCAGGGAGGAAAAGTCTCAAACACAAGATCCTCTTGGATCTGAAAACTTCAAGAAACTAAAAACGTTGCAACCACAGATATAGTCAAACCTACACTATACTACAGTCACAACACCCGAATGGATCATCCATGCCTGAGATTTCAGAGTCAGAAGAAAATAAATGAAAGGAGAATATGGATTGCATTAAACAAGAAGTCTCAGATACATAACATAACCAGAGAACCAGAGGCTCGCTAAAAATTTACAAGTAGGAGCATATATCTTCCATAGACACTAACTGAAATTGAGAACAACTCCTAAATACTCAAAACAGAACCACAAAAACAAGTTCGAACTATTACAAGAAAGATGTTACGTCTGCATGCCTCTTGGTAGACTGCACATGTAGTATTTCTCTAGTCATGAAGTTCATTCAAACATAATCACATTCCAAAATGGGCCTGCAAGTGAGTTGACCAGCTAACAGTCTGTTTCCCAACTTTCCATTAATGGTGGAAATGATGTCCAACCACCAGCAACTGTTTTAATAACTTCTTCCTCGACATCAGGGAGGCCAAATTCATCTCTGCATTTGTAGGACATGGAAACCTTCCCTTGGTTGTCTGCTGCTTCATTGAACTACTACAAGGGGACCCAGACGGTGGATGTGGACAAGTACATGAAGGGGACGATGGTTCCATTGACGTGGAGGTGATATGAGAGGTTCCCCTATGGAAATACGTGGCAGATGGAAGGTGACCGGAAAAATACAGGTGGCAGAAAACGTGGGTGCTATGCTGGGATAGGACAATGATGAAGTGGCACGAGGTGAGCATGTGGTGGCAGAGGAAAGGCCATGGAAGTAGACGGGATGGGGACCATCTACCTAGGAGGAGGGTAGTGGTAGAACACTTGGTAGGCGATGGTAGGTGAGAATGATAAGGTGACATGGTCTGATGGTGAGTGGAGGGCAGGTGTACCATAATGAGACGAGGAGGGAGAGCGGGCGATGGGATGGGTAGAGGTGAGAGACAGAGTGGGAGACAGGTGTCAGGGAGAGGCGGAAGTGGTAAGAGATGGTGGTAAGTAGTCTACTCAGATAGGGTATGCGATGGTAATATATTTTAGGCAGGGGGGTACAAGATAAGGAGAGGGCGACATGTTAGTGGGGGCCCCACATTCTAAAACAACCAAATCAGAATCCCCCCCCTCTCATTAAGGGAAGAACGTCGGGGGGGGTCCAATATGGCTCTTGCGCCATAGATCTAGGTGTGTGAATATCAGCTTCCCAGATCTATACACCACTTTGCGTGACACGCCTATGTGCACAAGACTTAGGATAAGTGGGTTTTTAACCCATTTCTTGCCATTTTTTTGCCAAAGGGGTTCATTTATTAGGAAATCCTCCCCCTCCAAATTAATGTAATAACATTAGGCTCCATGGGGGATGGATTTCTCCCTGTGATATGCCAAGAACTCTTATGTAGTTTTAATGCCTTGCTGTTGGGTTATGGAGTCAATTATAAAATTGAAAAAAAAAATAAAACAATATTTATAAATACATGGGAGCCACTTATGGCTCAAATAAAGAAGTTCTTCAGAAAATGCCCATTTACAGGGCCCCCGAAAACTTCACCACCCTTCAAATTATACAACCTGTAGGTATTATTCAAAATGATCTCAGAAACTTTGAAGGGCCCAATCCACAGGGCTTCAAACTTACCATGTTTTCCCTTGTCTTGTCTGGGTGCATCCCATTTAAGCACTAGATCTCTCATCTAGAAATCTTCTTTTCTCACCTTTTTGTCAAAGGCTTGCTTGATATTTTGCTGATGGTCATGATCTCTATCCATCACTTACTCTCTAGTCTGTTGGGCTTCTACCAGTTGATGAATTCTTCTAATCACATTGCCAGGCTCTCCTTGATAATCCTAAAAGAATTTCACTACAGGTAGAGCCAACTAAGAAGGAAAAACTACTTCTATCCCATATACAAGTTGGAAAGGGGAGATCCCTAGGGACCTCTTGATTGTCACTCGATCATCCCATAGAGAAAATTTCATCTTTGAATCCTAGGCCTTCCTATTGTCCTCTAGCAGTCTTTTAATAATTTTAATGAGGCTTTTGTTAGAAGACTTTGCTAGTCCATTGCCTTGGGGATAATAGGGGGTGGAGTGGATTAATGAAATCCCAAACTGCTCACAGAAATTGATCAATGGCTTAGACTTGAAGGATGAAGCATTATTAGTGATTATTCTATTCATACAACCAAACCTTACAATGATATCCTCTAGGAAACCAATGATCACTTTATGAGAATCACTCCTTGTGGGGATAGATTCCATCCATTCGGTGAAATAATATGTGGCAGTTAAGATCCACCTATTCTAACCAATTGAAGTAGGATGAATTTCTCCAATAAAGTCTAGGCGCCACTGCTGAAAGGGTCCTGAGGCTACTACAGGCTTCAATGGTTGGGACTTGAGTCGCTGCTTTCTAGAGAATTTTTGACATTTAATACAAGCCCTAATTTTTGCACAGACATCAGTGAATAAAGTAGGCTAGTAATAACCAACCCTGATAATTTTATAGGCCATGGTCCTCCAGAAGTGATTTCCTCCACATAGGCTTTCATGGAATTCAAACATATTTTTTTGGGCCTCTTGTGGGTCTAAACATCTTAGGAGAACTCCTAGAGGGTCTTTCCAATACAAGACCTAGTCAATAAGGCAATACCTAATTTCTTTGAGCTTTAAAGATATTTCTTTTCTCTTCCCCATTCCATTTGGAGGTCGCAACTATTGAAAAAAATATACAATGTCTTTGTACCAGGTACATCTTGCCAATGGAAGGAAATCCTGTGGATTTTTGTCAGACAACTCAACTTGTTGATTTATTGAGCAAGTATTGATGAAGTTAACCCCCTGAGATTTACAATTAGATTCAACCAAAAACTTGGCTAAACCTTGTCCTTTAATTAATTTGGTGGGTTTTATTTCTAGGTTGAATTCAAGGATTTTGGAAATCCATTTGCTCCTTCCCCTGTCTATGTCGGGATGAATAAGAATGTCCTTCACAGAAGCTGATGGAACATAAGGAATAATATTTGAATGAAAAATATAGACTCTGAAATATTTAAGAGATTTCACCAAGGCATAAGCTTGCTTCTCCATGATGTCATATCTTATTTCTGCATGTCTTAATGCCCTGCTGAAAAAGGAAATAGGTTGTTCCATCCCTTCAATATTCTTATGCAGTAAAACAATTGCCACTGTATCAAAAGAAGAAAAGGAAAAAATTAGAAAATCCTTAGAATAATTGAGACTGATAAGCACATGTGCTTCAATTAATGCCTTTTTAATTTGGTTGAAAGATTCCTTGGGCTCAGCAGGCCATTTTACTTCATTCCCCTTTCTGAGCATGGTTGTGATATGCTTTACCAATTTAGCAAAGTTTGAAACAAACCTTCTTAGAAAATTAATTTTGCCCAGGAAAGACTAAAATTCCTTCCTGGATCTGGGAAGTGACAAATTTTGAATAGCTCCTACCCTGTTGGGATCAATATTGACTCCCTCAGCTGATACTATGTTCCCCAATAACTTCCCTTCCTTCATGGAAAACAATGATTTCTTGGGATTTAATGAGAGACCTAACCTTCTGCATTTTAAGAAGAACTTTCTCAAATGGAAGCAGTGTTCTTTATCAGATATGGATAAGACTGTGATGTCATCTAGGTAGATGACTACAAATTTATCCTTTTCTCCAATGAAAGCGATGTCCATGGCTTGCTAAAAGGTCACTCCTGCGTTCATCAATCCAAAGGGAATTTTGGCATACATGAATGTACCCCAAGGAGTGGTGAAGGTTGTCTTTTCTCTGTCTTCAGGCAGGACAGAGATTTGATTGTAGCCAGAAAAATCGTCAATCATGGAAATCCTAGATGCACCTGTTACCCTCTGTAATATGTGTTCCATATTTGGCAGGGGGTAGTTTTCCTTCTTTGAGCTCCTGTTCAGGTTTCTGAAATCGATGCAAAGTCTAATTTATCCATTATTTTTCCTCATCGGAACCAAATTGGCCACCCATTATAAATATCTCAAAGGGACAATGATCTAGGCGTCTAGTAGCTTCTTTACCTCTCTCTCCTTGATAGGCAACAACATAGGATTTATTTGTATTAATTTCTTCCTAAATGGCTTGGCCTCCTCTTTCAATGGAATATTATGCTCAATAACACTGGTGTCATATGTTTTGAGGTCTTCATAGGTCCAGGAAAACACATCATTATACTCCTTTAATATCTTAGCATACTTGGCCCTCTACTTTCTTGTCAAGTTTCTTGACAACTTGACAAACTTAGGATTTTCCTGAGTGCCAATATCACACTCTGCCACATCAACATCATCATTTGAAACTTTACCCTTTACCGCCACATCATTTTGGTCAAATAATCTTTCCAAAGGAACCAGTCCCTTCGGAATGTGATTGCTTGACAACTACACAATATGATGATTAGCATTTTTCTTTAAAAATACATTAGCACATGGGTGTCTTTGAGAATCAGTATCTTGGTCTATGTGTAATGCATAAAATTCATCAACAGTTTCCAGGAACCTCTTGATTTCAAGATCATCCTCAAATACCTTCCAATGCTTGACATTTTTAGGTATAAAGGGTATATATTTCACTTCTATATCATACCTGAGCTTAGGTGGCTGGGGGACTTTGATATTTCTTGCTGAGATAGCCAGAGAATTGACTATGACATTCTTTTCCCTTGGAATAAATAAAATGTTGAAATCTCAGAAAAACTGTCAATGAGGTCCCATACTTCGTTTTTGTAACTTATGAGTCAGGGGTGTTTGGCCTGATAAGTGTTTCTGATCAGCTGGACAACCAACTTAGCATATCTAAACATTGATATATTTTCAATCCCCATGTCCTTTACAACCCTCAATCCCAAAACGAGAGCTTCGTATTCTACCACATTATTTGTATTTTCAAACTCTAGTTTGTATGACAAAGATATGGTTTCTTGAGCAGGGGAAATGAGAACTACTCCGACACCAACACTTCCTCCAGAAAAGGCTCCATCAAAGAACATTTTCCAAACATAATTAATGAGATGAGAATATTCACAGAGAGTAATGGGATTTTGGATCACAAGAGAAGGCTCGGGGGCATCAATAAGATTCAATAAGATGGATCCTAAATCAACATCAAGGGAAAAGATAGGATGATTGGTGGGGTTTGCCTCATCACTAATGATGTAGGCCAACTGAGCTTCTCTATACAATATTCTATGTTCTCCCCCAAAGAATGGGATGGTAGCATATGTGAGGTCCATCTGCAAGGTTCCCCCATGACATTTGATCCAAGATCTTGACAATAACATGCCGAATTTGGGGGGAACATCTGCCACCATGATGTCCATGACCATACTTTTCACGGGCAATTGGAACAAGGTCACAACTAGATCTTTGATGACCCCAAGACATTGTACTCTCCTTGAATCAAAAGAATACAATTCATGGTACTCCTTTGTGATTTCTAGTCCTAGTTCTTCCATTACAGTTTTGGGCATGAGGTTATGAGAGGCCCCTGAATCCATCAAATAGTTATGTAGCACCTTATCATGTATGTTAAGGGATGTGTATAAGGGGGGGGTGAATCATCTCTATCTTATACCATAGGACCTAAGACGACTATTGGCTTCTCATCTTGCAAATTGATGGAGTCTGAGGGGGGAAGCAAAGGTTCAGGAAACAAACAATTAGTCATCGATTTCTTAAAATATTCATGTTTAACCAGCTCTGAAAGGGGGATTGTAATCATAATATTTTGAATTTCACGCTCAAAGTTAAAATAGGAGGGGGATTCATAATTTTTCTTACCTCTAGGATGGGACCTTTGGCTATTGGTGAGGAATTCTGAGCTTTTCTCTCTTTACTATTTCTTGCTACATCATTGGCAATTTTTTTGGTCCTAGTTGGTTGCTCAAGAACATCAAGATTTACTCTTTTAGTCTTGGACCTGAGGTTGTATCTATTTGGGTTGTCGCTGGTCTTATCCCCCTTACTTAATTCATTTAATTGAATTTCCACGAGAGACTCCTCGTATGATGATTGAGTTAAGTGAGGAGAAGGGGAAGCATCTTCAAGACATAGATTT
Source organism: Picea glauca (assembly GCA_000966675.3). Lineage (NCBI taxonomy): Eukaryota > Viridiplantae > Streptophyta > Pinopsida > Pinales > Pinaceae > Picea > Picea glauca. The sequence continues at coordinate 261,907 of JZKD02S1543877.1, read as the reverse complement.
TTTGGGTCTATGTCCTCTTCCTCTCCACTATTATCTGTGACAAGGTTATTTTGAAGAGGGGTCTAGATTTTTTGATCATCCTTGTCTGTGTTTCGAGGCTCCCTCTGCATAATCTGAGGAGCACTGTTATTCGACCTCCTCAAGTTGCCTTTGTTATCAATATTTTGGGGACTTATGTATGTCTGCTTTCTCTCTAATTCCAACCTTTCCATTCTAGCTGAGAGTGATTTTAGTAACTTGGTTACTTCATCCATTTGAGGGGGAAGGGAAAAAGAACTAGAGGTTGAGGTTTCCGATCTTCCTCTTACTCTTTCTTTATCAGCCTTATTCCTGAGTCATTCTACTGCCAATATGTTAGAATCTACTTCTAGGGATGCATCTTTCATATGAGCCAAGGAAGTAACTCTTCTCTCTCTTAACAAGAGGCAGAAGTCAAGGTCAAAATAAATAGCATAGGTAATTTTTCCAGAGGCTTCTGTAGGCTTTATATCAACAGAGATCTTATTGTACATTTTGTTGAATCTTTTGGAGAAGTCAGAGACAGACTCTCCCTCTTTTCTCTTTAGGGACACAAACTTGGTGATATAGTACATGAAGTCCTTTTTATCCCCCCATTGTCTCAAGAAGATATCATCTAAAGCCTCAATCCCATCAGTGGATCCGAGAGTGAGGGATCTGAACCATTTTCTAGCTTCTCCATCAAGACTGTGGACAAAAACCCTCATCCATACATCTTCATCTACTATGATATAGTTATCAACATAACTATAGAAGGCTGCAAGGTGCTCCTCTGCAGTAACATCTCCCTCCCCATTGAACTTAGGAAGCTCCTTAAGATAGCCGCCAATTGGTAGGGAATTAATAGGTTGAGGCAGGATGAGAGGGGCATATCTGGTAGCTACTATAACGTCCATTCTATTTCTAGGAGGATTAGCACCTACCATAGGGATGATAGGTGGAGGAGAATTAGGAGGAGATGGGATTTGAATAGGGGAGAATGGAACTGAGCTTCCGAGAGGAAAATGAAACAACAGAGGATCTGGAGAAAAGGTAATAGGATTTGAGGGAACAAAGGTTTCCCTTTTTGTAGTAGCAATAATAACAGTAGGAGGGGTGGTAAATTCTGGGGTTAGAATATGTTCTAAGGTCCCGGGTCTAGACCACGGTACAAATTCAGGGGAGAAAGGAGTGAAAAGGATTTCTCGCTCTAATCCCAGACCATGAGGGGAAAACTCGACAAAAACACTCCCAAAATTTAAAGTTCTGGAAACTCCAATAGAAGGTATAATAGGGGAATGAGGAGAAGAAATAGGAGCTTATAAAGAAGGATCATGAAAATCATCAAAAATACCTGGTTCATTTGCAGAATCGCCTTCTCGAAGGGCCTTTCCCTTTCTGATAGTTTTCTCTGGGTCAACTTTAGGTGTTTCTAGGGGCAGTTGTGGAGTAGACCTTGCGTCTCTACCTTTGGAAGCCACATCTGAAACAATGGAGTTGCCAATAGATCTGCATCAATGGAGTCTCTAGGTGCACAGTTACAATCTTGATATACTGGGTTTTGTTGCACCTTCAAAACCAGTAAGCTTTGTCATTCAATCCCAGGGAAAATATTCAACTTCATCCCTGACAACGACACCATAAATTTTAGCACCAGGAGTCACCTCTGGATTGCGTCAAAGGTAAGACTGATACCCATCAGTTATGTCACAATGAAATGATTTAATGGTGGTCTAATGGATGCAGACTCGGGATATATTTTTTTAACTCAAAAAACTGTGTTGGCATGCATAGACATGTGAGGTCTTGATCTAACTTAAGCTAGTAAGTTTGTATAGTGGTGAGTAGATAGAAGAAACATGAGGAAAGCATGAAAGTCTGCTCTGGACATCCAGTCTTCCAACAACTTGTGGAGGAAAAGTATCAAACACAATATCCTCTTGGATATAAAAGCTTCGAGAAACTGAAAACGTTGCAACCACATATATAGTCAAATCTACACTACAATACAGTCACAACACCCAAATGGATCATCCATGCCCGAGATTTCAGAGTCTGAAGCAGAGAAATGAAAGGATAATTTGGATTGCATTAAATAAGAAGTATTAGATACATAACATAACCAGAGAACCAAAGGCCTCACTAAAACTTTACAAGCGGGAGCGTAGCTCTACCATCAACACTAACTGAATTTGAGAATGACTCCTAAATACTCAAAACAGAACCATAGTAAGAAGTTCAAATTATTACATTAAAGATGTTATGTCTGCATGCCTCTTGGAATACTACGCATGCAGTCTCTGGCTAGTCGTGAATTTCATTCAGACGCAATCACATTCCAGAACGGGCCTGCAAGTGAGTTGACTAGGTGAAATTCCCTTTTTGGACTTTCCATTAATGGTGGAAACAATGTCCAACCACCACCAACTATTTTAATAACTGCTTCCTCGGCATCAGGGAGGCCCAAGTCAGCTCTTCATTTGCAGGACATGGCGACCTTCCCTTGGCTGTCTGCTTCTTCGTTGAACTGCTACAAGGGGACACAGATGGTGGATGTGGATGAGGATATGGCGGGGATGATGGTTCCATTGATGTGGAGGTGAGATGAGAGGTGCCCCTATGGACAGACGTGGCAGATGGAAGGTGACTGAAAAAATATGGGTGGCAGAAGACATGGGTGCTACGTTGGGACATGAAGATGATGAAGTGGCATGAGGTGAGGATGTGGGGGAAGAGGAAAGGATGTGGTAGTAGACGGGGTGGGGACCATCTACCTAGGAGGAGGTGAGTTGTAGAACACTTGGCACGAGATGGTAGGTGAGAGTGATAAGGATACATGGTCTGATGGTGAGTGGAGGACAGGTGTACCATAATGAGATGAGGAGGGAGAGAGGGTAATGGGATGGGCAGAGGTGAGAGACAGAGTGGGAGACAGGTGTCAGTGGGAGGCAAAAGCGGTAAGAGATGGTGGTAAGTGGTCTACTTGGAGGGGGTAGGTGGTGGTAAGAAGTTTTAGGGAGGGGGGTCCGAGTTAAGGAGAGGCCAACATGTTAGTGGGGGCCCTGCATTCTAAAAACAACAACTTGGACCCCCCCCTCTCGTTAAAGGCAGAACGTCGGGGGGGGGTCTGATATGGTTGTTACACCATAGATCTAGATCCGCGAATATCAACCGCCCAGATCTATGCGCTGCTTAGTGTGACGCTCCTGTGCACAGAAGACTTAGGATAAGTGGGTTTTTAACTGATTTCTTGCCATTTTTTCTCCAAAGGGGTTCATTTCTTAGGAAAACACCCCCCAAATTAATGTGATAACAATACCTTGGGAATAAATCATGAAAAATAAGCATAGAACATGTATCATATATGAAAATGATTTCACCTTTCATAATCTAGATTACAACAAGCCAATCCAGTTCTAGAGTGGTGTACTACTACAAGAAATCTCACATTCACCTGATCTAGTTCAAGAGAAGATCTATAAATTCCAACATTTTCAGTGAGTTGGCCACATGGAAGATCAATTTTTCAATCTTCATCCTTTCATCCTTTCGAGCATTGTGGAAAACACAATCATCTTTCAGATAATTCAAATGCAAGACATTTGCAAGAGTAAATAATCACTATACATGGATTCCTTCTTGGATATGGCCATCAACAATCAAGAAGATATGTCATTCATATCAAAGAATCCATTCTCAAGTATTGAGCCATATTACAGTGATAGTATTTTCATCTTCTACAACTTCTTCTACATCACAATTTATGGTCATATTTAAACCAACATCAAGAGAACTTCCAATTAGCAGAAGACATCAAATTCAACTTCTATATAACTTGGGAAATGTTTGTGGAACCATTGATCCTAGAGAAGGGTTCCAAATTTTTTGGTCATCCTTAAACCACTAGATTGGTTTGTGGTCTTACTTAAAACATCATCACCATTTAGTAGAAGAAATCATATTCTTGTAGCCATTCCATTTGTGGTCATCCCAAAACCACAATATTGAGAGAGCACAATGAGCCATCAATAGCTTCACAATTCCATATTTCAGCTACCCATTTTCAGATATCATCTCTCACCTTGGACTCACATACACCCCTTTGAATTAAGGGGGGAAATGTTGGAAACATAATCCATTAAGGGTTTCTTGGAGAAGGAATATGAAAGGTCACTAGATCTGAACCATCATTGGAAGTCCATGAGATGTCTTGGGATATCCAAGCATCAAATATCATTGTATTTATATCTGTATTATATTGATTAATAATATGTATCTCACACTTATCCTATTTTGAGTGTCTAACAATATAAGCTATCGCTCATTGAAGAAACTATGCAATCAAAAAATTGTGTCTGCTCTTCCTCTTATTTAATGTAGAGATGATGTTTGTGCCAGTTGTATTCTTGACAAACATCATAAGGAAAATTTTGAAAAACATGCCCCTTGGCATGCCTCGACCCCTTTGCAACTTGTTCACATTGAGTTGTGTGGTCCACTTTATTCTCCTTCTTTTTCCAGGCACATGTGTTCTTAACTTTCATTGATTAATTCTCTAGATGCACTTGATTTTACTTCTTAAAACTTAAGAGCGAAGTTTTTGACAAGTTCTTGGCCTACAAGGCCCTTTTAGAAAACAAATCTCGACATCAAATTCAAAGGTTAAAAACATATAATGAAGGTGAATATGTGAGAAATAATTTTACAAGTTACTGCATTGCACATAACATCCAAATGCAACACATTGTTCCATATACACCTCAACAAAATGGTGTTGCTGACAGAAATAACTGCACATTAAAAGAAATGACTAGTTGTATGATCCAATCTCATGGATTAAGACTAAAGTATTGGGAGGAAGCCATTAACTATGAAAATTACATAGTAAATCACACTCCCACAAAGGCTCTTAAAAATATAATATCATAATAAGCATGGAATAAAGTTAAGCCACATGTAAGTCACTTTCGTGTATTTGGAAGTGTAGCATGTGCTCACATTCTTTATGAGAAAAGGAAAGCATTGCAACCTAAAAGTGAGAAGTGTATATTTGTTGGTTATTTTGAATATGTCAAAGGTTAAAAACTTCTTCAACCACATTGTAATGAAATTATTGTTAGAATAGATGCTAAATTTGATGAAAATGTCTTGGCCTGCGAGCCTGATTTGATGTTTGGACTTCTTTGTCCAGTGAGCCTTCCTTGTCATTTTTTCCTTCTTTTGTTGCTATTATGGTTTCTTCTTCTTCTTATGATGCTGATGAGGAAAAAAATACACCTTCACTTGCTCACCTTCCTCCATATGATTCCATTCAACCTACACCTGCGCTAGCACCACCGCTTCCTAGATGGGTCCGTTCAATATGAGAAGCAACTACTGATATTATCGATGATACTTCAGATCAGCATCAAACACGTTCATATTTCCAGTGAGCCTATTATATTTTTTCTCAAGTTTCAAAGACTCATGATCCAAAGACATTTTCAAAATCTTCAGATCATGCGGATTGGGATACAACAATGAATGAAGAGTATTGTTCTTTAATGGAAAATGATACTTGGGATATTGTAACTCTTCCAAAAGGAAGAATTTTTTTTATATGTAAATGGGTCTATAGAAATAAGTATGCATCATGTGGAAGTGTTGAAATACATAAGGCTCAGATAGTTACCAAAGGATTCTCCCAAGTTGAAGGAATTGACTATAATGAAAACTTTGCCCCTGTATCCAAAATGAATTCCATCTTCCTTGTTCTAGCCGTTACAACCTCACATAAATCGGAGGTCCATAAAATAGATGTCAAATCCACCTTCTTGCGTGGGTATTTGAAAGAAGAAATCTACATGGAACAACCTCCTGGCTATGTCCAGAATGACTCTAGCCTTGTTTTTTCCATAAGAAATGTATTTATGGTCTTAAGCAAGCTCCCCAAGCTTGGTATACCAAAATGGACATCTTTCTTCTTGAAACCATATTTTCTAGATGTCGTTATGATCCTTATGTATATACCAAGAAAGTATGAATCCATATAATAATCCTTTTTCTTTATGTTGATGAACTTATCCTCACTGGTAGTCACCCAAAACTTTTAAACCATGTGAAAACCAACTTTAAAAAGAAATTTGAAATGACAGACTTATGATTTTTATGCAATTTCCTTGGCCTCCAAGTTTTGCAAACCAAGGAAGGAATTTGTATTTCCCAGTATAAGTATGCGTGTGGAATTCTTCGTCACTTTCACATGGAATATTGTAAACCAACCCCTCCTCCCTTCCATTCTGGAGTCAAATCTGTTTCCACCTATACTTGTCCCAAAGTTTATGCCACTTTGTATTGTTAGTTAATTGGTATCCTCTTATACTTGAATCATACTCATCCTTACCTTTCCTTTGTCTTTGGTCTTGTTTCCCATTATATGTAAAAACCCCATGAAAGCCATTGAAAATAAACTAAAAGAATACTTCAATATGCCTGGGGTACAATTCAGTTTGGGATACATTATAGTTTAGGGAAGACTCCTTTATTGGTTGATTTCACCAATTTAGATTGTGTCGATGACCTTGATGATAAAAAGTATACTGTAGGTTATTTTTTTAGCCTTGGTTTAGGACCTATCACTTGGGCCTATAAGAAACAATAGGCTATTTAACTTTCTTCAACAGAAGTAGAGTATTGAGAAATGATTAATGCAAGTTAGGAAGCCTTGTGGCTTCGATAAATCGTTTTAGAGTTTTGATTCCAATAACAACATTTGACCAGACTCTGGTGCGACAATAAAAGTGCCATCAAGATCGCCAAAGACCCAGTTCAACATTAGCATAGTAAACACATCGAGCTACACATGCACTTAATATTAATGCTCATTCATGATCGAGTTATCGAAGTTCTCTTATTCCCTACAAAAGATGAAGATGCATACATTTTTACAAAGTCTCTTACATAAGTGAATTTTTCCAAATTTTGATCTATGTTAAGAGTTTAGGAAGTTGTCATTAAGGGGGGATAGGCTATAATGCCTCCTTCCTTCTCTTATTTTGTCACCTTTGTAAATCCTTCAATCCTATCCCAAGTTGTTCTTAAGGGGTGATGTTAGGATAATTAGACACTTAGGAGTTAGTTAAGATCAACTTGATCTAATGTGTCATTAGGAAAAAGTGTGTTTCTTAGTGTGTTTATTTAATATGCATTAGTATGCATTTGTATTTAGGAAATATGATACTCACGATATGTTACCGATATAGAATGTTATGATGGTTCATATTATCCTCGATCTTAATGGCTACATTGATTGATAGATTGACACTTGATTGATCCATGATCTCTATTTAAAGGGTGTGGATGGTCATTTACCAATGATCGATTGTGAGAAACTCTCTTGTAAATCTCTCTGTAATTTTTTTTTTTGCATTAATAAATTTCTCCATGTAACATCCCGCTCTGGCGCACTGAGAAAACTTATTAATTGAGGACACTTGCTCGCAAGTGATCTGGACTTTTATGATGTTAGAACATTTATACTTGATTATGATGCGATTGACAGATGACATGATGTGTTACTATTTGATGTAGACAGGTGCTATTGACTCAGTTTTATTGAGTGTGAAGGGTTTGTGACCTTGAGGATGTAGAGGCATCGATAGAACCCCCTTGGAATCCGGACTGAGTCAGGGAGTGTGCTTTTTGGGTTGATTTATTTACCGTGATATTTTATTGATTTGATGATTTGATGTTGACATTTATGACATGATGGTTGATGATGCAGGCTGACGATAGCTTCCCAACCAGACTCACATATGGAGTAAAGGGGCCACACACGAGTTCCAGAGAGGTTGAGGGAGAGGGGTGGACAACAACCCTGCCACCACCTACTAGCACTCCTGCCGTGGCTCGAACTGTAGGTTAACGATTACCTAGTTCGAGAGGATCCACGATGCTGTGAGGGAAGACTGTGATAGTCGCTCACGATGATTCTAAGGGGTGCGCAATAAGGCGGGGGCCTTATTCCTTAGAACCCTTAGTCTCCCACGAGTTCACCTGGCGGAGTGTTGACTCTAGGGGTTATAGATGTCTACCAATCAGTCCAGTTGGTGAGTGGCACCCTTGGAGCAAGTGGTGCATCCTTAAGGGCACGTCGCACAAAAGAAACACAAGAAGCGAGTGGAACCCTTGGAGCACGTGGTGCAACCTGAAGGGCACGTCGCGCAAAGGAAACGAAAGAGGCGAGTGGCACCCTTGGAGCACGTGGTGCGTCCTGAAGGGCATGTCGCATTGATGTGGATGAAGGAAACAAACCTAAATATCCCTGAGACAATAACGCCTTAAGAAATTCTTAAACAACTTCCCTAACCCAGTGTCGCCCAGTTCAGAATCTAGTACTAAGTCTAAAACTTTTAGGGTAAAATTTTAGTCTAACCCTAAGAGCAGACCCTAGAATAAAAATAACAAAAGAAACAAAAAACCACCTAAGTAATAGTTGGGTCTTCAAAAATTCTTGGGGCAATGATGAGGGTAATATTTAAAGCAAATCTAATAGTTTAAAACTTTGCAAAGAAGAAATTAATTCCTAACTGGTGGGAGAATGACATCACCTATGTAGTGTAACATAAAGAAAATTCCCAAAAAAAAAACTAAGACCATTATCCTCTCATTATCCATGTCTACATTATTAAACTATCCTCCATCACCTTAATCTTCCAATATCCTTTTCCCATTTACATGTCCATTTCACATTACTAAATCACCATCCATCCCCTTAATTTCTCATTATTCCTCCTTTATGTTATACATCTACATTCCCATATACATGTTTGTCATCACTCTAATCTCTCATCATCCTATATAGGTATATTAATGATAAATTAAAATGATGGATAATGATACATGAAAATGATGAATAACATGCATGTAAATAGGAAATATATATATATATATATATATATTTATATTATAAACAAATTATCGTGTATTCCATAATCTCTAATTTATAGAAATAAGAAAATTAATAATGGATTCTCTTCCGTTAATTTATTAGTCCCTACCGCCTCTACCATTAATAAAGAGTGTCGAATTTAAAAATAAAATGAAAATATTATTTAGCACTTTTACTTTTTGGGTTAAAAAAAAGAAGGAGAAGGGAATAAAAAAAAAAATTAGGGAATGAGTTTTTAAGAAAAAAAAATTTTTTTATGGAGAAGGGTAGGGATGAGTGACACTTGTAAAAGAGAGAAATTTTTAGGGTTTCATTAAAAACTTAAAAGAAATAGGATTAAGGGTTTTGAGAGAGGCTAAAAGAAAGGGAGAAGGGGGAAAATTGGGGGATCTGCTATGAGGTATTGTTATGCTGCCAAAATTTAAAACTGGATTGATTGCTTGTGAGGAGTTGGGGGATTTCTCAGCGGTGATAGAGTGGTAGCTCAGCCTTGGAGGCAAGATGGGAAGCTAGGTTACTTTCTGGATTGTGTGTGGCCCCTTTGCGGCTCGGGGGGCTGAGGGGGAAGTAGAGTGCCCCTAGCGTTTGGCTGGGAGGTACCGGTGTAGTCTCTACGGTCGGCAAGCAACAAGGCAACGAAGCGACAAGGAGCACATGAGTCATTGCGGCAAGCAACAAGGCAACGATATCTTCATGTACTTAGTAGAGTAGAGTGCTTAGTTATTCACTGCTGAGATTATGATTGCATGGATGTAAAATGTCATTTCCTCGTCCTTTAAACTCTGCAAGAAGAAAAAAAAAAGGGGGGTATTTTTTGAAGATTTTCAATTTTATAATTAGTACAGTTTTAGGGTTTCTGGTAAATTTGTTTTGGGTTTATGTTATTTAATTTTTA
>JZKD02S1543877.1:217222-232700 GCA_000966675.3 Picea glauca | reverse complement strand
ATATATAATTTTTGTTTTTCTTGTTAAAAATTGTGTCTTTTTTTTTTAAATTTTTAATTTTAAATTGTTTTTTCGGTTGTGTTCTTTTCTTTTTCTTTTTGGGGTTTTATTAAATTTATTTTTATTTATTTATTTAAATTTGGGATATTTTTATTTTTATTTTTTAAATGTGTTTATTTTTTCATTTTTTTTAAAACTTGATTGCAGTTTTTTTTCTCATTTTATTTGTTTTTAATGTAAAATTTTAAAAAGAATTAGTTAATAAATACATTTCAAAGTAACAATTTAGGAGCCAATTTTGAGTTTTTTATTTTTATTTTATTTTAATTTTTTTATTTTATCTATAGTGATACAAGTTGTCAAGGACAAGATTTCAAGCAAGTCATAATTTTAACCACCCCCCCAAAAAAGGTGTTTTCGGTAGCACCACTTTTTGATTCGGGGGTTGATTTTGGTGTCTTAGACACAAAAATATGGGGGTTTTGGTCTAGAATCCTCGTTTTGAGGTCACAATTCTCATTAGGTTGGTAACTATGTTAAACAAAAATTATTCCCCATTAATGACACTTTTCCATGACATGCTAATTGGAAAGTTGCAACAATATCATGGCACTCAAATAATTTTACATTCACTATTCTACCATCACTCATTATAATTCCATTTTTACAGAGAATTTTTATTTGTACCATTAAGTTTTCTTCATATTCTAGATCAATATCATGTGATAGAACCTACTTGTTTTCCTTTTTTCCATCCCATTTTCCAATGCTTATACAAGACATTAAACCATTATATTGTAGAAGTTCACGTAATATCTCACATACTTGTTGTTGGAGCAAGAAATTTTGGGGTTCAACGCAATAAACGAGGCAACTAGATGGACCAAAGGAAGTAGTGCACGCCAGAGAATGAGGAGAAATCAATGTGTAAGAAGGAAAAGAAAGCAAGGCTCTAGAAAAGAAGGAAGACCAAAACAGAGTGAAAGTAAGGAAGGGTTGGATCAAAGACCAACTGTGTGGAAGACAATTATAAAGTGGACAAGTGGATTCCAATTAGAATTAGGGTTTTTGAGTCATAATGTGAGGGTTTTTACACAATTTTTAGTATAAATAGAAGAGGTATATGGTAGCTAAGAATGTTAGATCTTATTCTGGAGTATTACGTTTTCATGAGAAAAGTAATTTGAACATTGTTTTGAGTATGAGTCAAAGTGTTTGGGTTGTTGAGAGTTGTGGAGCTCAGATAGAGTTAGTTTTGGAATGTAATTGAGGGTTAGGTCGCAAACTATGGAGATTGGTGTGATTTTGGTCAACCTCACCAGTCATAAACTCATGATGTAATGCACACATCACTATGTTGATGAAGAATGGAAAAAGTAGGAGATCTTTCTGGATGTAGCCTAGGGGCAGTGAACCATGGTAAAATGGCGTCTTTATGTGTACTGTGTTGCTTTTATTTTCTTATGATGAATGAATAGTTAGATGAATTCATATGTTAGGGTTTATTTACAGTGCACACTAGAATGAATGTTATTGAATGGATAAAATAATAGATCTGATGAATGTTATGGTAGAATGCATGTTAAGGTAGACATAGAAGTAAAAGGAACATCCCTAATTCCTTCCATGACTGCAAACATCTGCATCCTACAGTCACTCATAATCCATCTTGAATGAGACTACACTGTGCACTCTGTGCACAGTGTATCCTTCTGGTTTACCAAAAGGGTCGATGATGAAAAGGGTTTTGTTGGAGAATTAAGGTATAACCTGGGTCGACCCATACATCCAACAAATGGTTCCGTTTCCAGGACATAACTCAGAATAAAATCGTAGAAGGGATCTGGTGAAGAAGATGCAGTGGTAGAAAGGAATGTTTTGGCCATTAAAGAAAGAGATTGAAATATGGTTGGAGACAAATAAACTCAAATTCACATAGAAAGATAATAGAAGTTCTAGATATACACTGTGCCAATATCTGCAGAGGTATGTGTTTACTGATTTGCATGAAGCATATTTCTATTATTTTCCATAGTTATTACATGAATGGATATTGAGGTTGAAGGATACTCATACGACTAATCGGATAAGGCCAGTAGAGTGGACTCCTGAGAACATTGCACGATTGTAAATGGTTTTGTTGGAGAACTAAGGTAGAACCCATATCTACTTCTAAAAATCACCAAATATCTTCTCATAGTATTCAACCATATAAGAAATATATGCCCTTACCTATTTGAACCTAACTCCAAAGGTAAAAGCACCAGTTCTTTCCCATCCCACATTCAGTTTCTCAATTTTTTTGTTCCATATTTTCATTTCCTCACAAATTGATGTTGCATTATCTCCCTTAATTAAACCATGATTGTTAGTGCACTTTAGAAAATGTAACAACTTATGAGTCATACTTGATTTAATAAACATTGAATCCATGTTCCTAGGAGTGAATTGTTTACATATATATTCCATAAAAACTAAATGAATATTTTCAATAACTCCATCTAAATGCTCAATTAGATCTTCAAATTTAAAAATTGAAGAAAAATGCTACTTAAGTAGTTTCTAATTGTACCAATAATGTCATCTTCTTCCACATTCTCAACTAGTTTACTAGAATACCAACTACCAAGATCCCTCCATTTAAGTTTTCACTCTTTAACTCTTTGGTTAAACCATCATGGTCATTTCTTGAGATCTAATATGTTTTTTCTTGAACGATGAGCCACATCCATTATACCATGTTCAGTGTCCTCTTGTATGTTAAAGTGGCATGAATGACCATCTAGTTATATATGAGCTACTAATTCTAAATAAAAAACGCATATTTTGTTGGTCATGTTGATCAATGGGGACTAATGGAAACAAAGAATCTATTGGTTTCCCCTCTGATTAGGGTGAACTATTTTTTTTCCTCCAACTAGGGTGAACTACTTTTTTTCCTCCAACTGGGGTGAACTAAAGGACTATGTTATTTGGTCCCAAATGAGGACCATCAAAAGAATTATTTTCCTTAGGTCAACCTCTTCGATTGGAAACATATTTTTTAGTTGATATTTCCGAATGATCCATTATGAAAAACAATCCATATAACCTACACAATACTAAAATCATTATAAATGAGATGTTCTATAATTGTAATAAAAAACAATAATAACAATTGGATTTTAGTTATACTCAATTCAATCCCTAAATTATTTATATAGGAGAAAAAATAGTAATGTGTGAAGACTAACCCTCGAGGTTGTTAGTGATTGAGTCATGCTACCCTTCATTCTCACTACTTGTATGAAAATCAAAATAGAAACCCTCTTATATAAGGAGTTTCCCACACTCTTGTTTGATTGGAAAATCCAACAAAAACAACATTAAAATCCTCGTAAACTTGTAGAATTGAATTGTATCTGGAAATCTTGTTTTTCGTGCTTGTATGAAATGCTCGAGTTTTCCAACAACTAAGTCGTGATACCCTTCTTTCTCACTTCCTATCTGATAATCAAAATAGAAACCCTCTTTCTCATACTCTTGTTTGATTTAAAAACCTGATAATCAAAATAGAAACCCTCTTTCTCATACTCTTGTTTGATTTAAAAACCTCTTGCGGAAGGAGTTTCCCATATCTTGTTTGATTGGAAAAGGTGCCAACATCAATATTAAAATCCTTATAAACCTATAGAATTGAATTGTATCAGGAAATCCCCTTTTTTCTCACTACATGTTGCTAGTAAACGAGTCACCCACTACCCTTCTTTCTCATTTCCTATTTCTAGTAATTGTGTCCCCCGCTACCCTTCTTTCTCATTTCCTATTTCTAGTAATTGTGTCCCCCGCTACCCTTCTTTCTCATTGCCTCTTACAAATAATTGAGTTGGTTTCTTCCCTTCTTTCTCTTTGCTTGTTTGACAACCAAATTAAAAACCTCTTGCTTATACTCTTGTTCTATTTACACAACTAAGCTTGGGGAAAACAAATTTCAAATATTTACACAATTCTAACTTACAAGTGGTGGTTGTGATGTGTTGCCCACCTATCCTTAGATGACTCTGCATCCACCTATCTCATCATGTCCTCATCCCATAGGTCTTTAGTTGTTTTTCCATATCTAATTTTATCAGAATTTCTAGCTTCCTCCTTCACCACCTCCTTATAGCTTGATTGATTTAGCAAGAAGATCGGTAAGAGAAATAAAACTACAACTAGGCTTGGGAAAATTACTTTTATGTAAAACACTATTTTAATACATGTACATAACAATATATTTTCATCTTTAAATAATAACAATATTATTTAAAGACGAAAATATGAGTTATTTTATGGAAATTGTAATAATATTTAGTTTAATTATTTTTAACTAAGATAACTAACTGTAGTTAACTTAACTTCTTTATTTTCCTATGAGTTAGTAATTTTCCAGCGAGTTAGTTTATCTAAAAAAAATTAAGCAATGAGAAAAACATAATCTTTTCACATAAAAAATAACATTATTTGTAACTTTAGGATACGATTAAAGGTAAAATAGAATGTTATGTATTTCAAATTTTTTAAATTTGAAGTAAAGAGGAATGGCCCTATTTTGCAAGTAATTGTAAGCAAAGTTGCTTGGTCCTTTGGATTTCTCAATAATTCATGGATATTCACATGAGTTCCATTATGAACTATGGAAGAAGCATGCTCCAAGATTCTATGGAAATCATAATGATTCTCTACCTTGTGTCTCTTTTTTCATGGTTTTTGTTGAAAAGTCTAATATTGTCCATAAATATGTAATTATAATTTTTTTAACACTTTCCATGAAATAAGATGCAAGGGAATGGTATCATAGTCTCAACCTAAAAGCGATAATTTCATTTGTATGTTTCCTCATAGATTTTCAATATTTTTGGATGGATGTAGAAGATCAAATGGAGATTAAATTATGCATTTCTTTGGATTGAAGATTTTAAATACAAGAAAATAAATTTGGATTCTATGATGCTTTAATATGAGAGGTACCCTTCAAGGCCTCTCTTGGATAAAAAAATAAGTGAAAAAATGAAGCATTGATTTTCTTACTTGAGTGTGTCAGAGAAAAATATGGAATGCTAGATCAAGATGAATTTATGAATTGTGTGCATGAGGTTATTGAATATTTTATTATATCTCAAAATAAGGAAGAGGGCAACCAAGACAATGATACTAGTATTTGAAATTTTGATCCTCTTGGAAAACCATACATGTTGGAGAATATTGCATATTTTCTTAGTAGCATTTTCTAGTTATGTGTAACAATGAATATTGCATATTTTTAGAGCATCTGACACAACTTTGTGGATATAATTTTGTAGGTTTTTTGCATCCATATACGTCCTCATTTTTCCATCCTTTCATGTATAAATTTTCAACTAAAACAATTTTTGTGGGGGCTGATTTTTGTTTATGACAACACGCTTTCCAGATTGCCATATCTTGCATAAATGTTTTTCCTTATTTTATGAGGAAAAATGATAAATATTTTTAGTTTCTAGAGCATGTTAGTGATTGTGATAGTGTTGGAAATTCCAATCATCTTCTTTTTCAAATTTTTGTAAAAGTACATGTCATTTTTCAACTGAAAATCATGTTTTTAGTGCTAGAAATTGTACAAGGTAGCAAGATATTGAATGCATATTTTATAACAATAATTTCCAGTTATATATTTGTGATCAGGATTTTATTTCTAGATCTAAAATTTTATCTCATACCTCATCCTTGTACTTGGAAGAAGACATTTTCTTGTGGGAGAAAAATACATCTTTAACTTTTATAGGTGTGAATGATATTTTATTTGAAAATCAACTTTTGGAGAGGCATTTTGAAGAAAATTTTCAGGTTGATGAAGAGATTCCATGTATATTTTCCAAGAAATTTTCCATTTCTCCTAAACATTGTGTTGACGGGTCCAAAAGGCCTGCCAAGCAGGTAAGGGAGAACGCCTAATGGAAAGTCCCAAATAGACTCACTCTCATTTGGGATGGTGTTTTCGACCAATATGTGGGCCTGGTTTCCACTCTAAATTTTCTATCTAAATATGAATCCTAGAGCCAAAGGTTCTAAGATGAATTAAAAAAAATAAAATAAATTAAACTATGCTACCTACTGCAATTCTAAGATGCAATCCTAGACTAAACTAATCAAATCCCGATCAAGCGAAAACTAGATAAGATTGAATACATTTAAAGATAATACCTTTTGAATTAGAAAGAGTTCATACATTCACATGATAAATGATTGCAATAATGTTATAGAAACACTAACACTTAGTTGTAATCTTGTTTTAATAATGTTACGACTGCATTTAATGGAGAAAGCTGTGATAACCCAAGCATATAGGAAAATTGTAGAAATAATCCATACAATAAGACTTGTAATACTCATATTAAGGATAAATGCATTAATAAAAGTATCGAATACATTCATCACAACCACATGTTTCTGGAATGTCTTTTGCTCTTTATTAATATGGAAGTAAGAGTACTATCTGTCATATACAAAGTGAAAAAGTCCTTAACTTGTTACAACCATCTCTTTTATAGAACATGAGGAGACTCTTTTCATATCTAGTAACTATCATCATGTTAGATGAAATTTACAATGCTTCATTTAAAATTTTCGATCGAGAATTTATAATAATTACAAAAATAATCAAAATGAAGAAAATATGTTACAAATAATCCAGTATTTTTTGGCATTTGCATTTTGTCCTTGAAGTCTTTCCACAATTTGAAGTCTTCCAATATGGCCTCTATTCTGTTTAGTTGCATCTGCTCGAGATCTATTTTACCATAACATATAAGGGTTACCACTCTTGTCTTTATAGATTCTTATGTATGATACATAAAGTGTTTGGTTGATAACATCAGTTGATTTGGCCTTATTATTCTTGTTTCCAACACTTCTATATCAACATCCTCTATTGCTTCGATGGCCTTTGTGTTGAGGTTCCTTATAGTCTCCACATCCTCTATTCTCATATGAGTTGGTCCTAATTTTTTAAAATCTGCCAGGGTTTCCATCCTAAATTGTTTTAGTAGGTCATATGATGTTGTCCACAATGTTTTGCAAGATTATTCAACTGTTTCCTGAGTATTTTTGATATTATTGAGGATAGATTTCCTAGTGTTGAGGAGTACATGGTCTTTGATCCTATCCTTGGATTTATATACTGGAAGGATGTTATAAGGGTTATCACAAACATATTTCCACTTGAAAATATGATCATAGGCACTCTAGACCTTCAGGTACTTTTCTTTCACACTATTCATCTGTAGACCTAGTTTGAGGTGATCCAATGTGTTCTTATGAATTCTGTGTAATAAAAGAAAAATCCTCTTCTCCACACTCATGATTTATTCCTTGGATCTTGTGGATTCTTCTTTAATTATATCTAAGACAATAGTTCCTTTCTTACTGTATTCTAAAGTCTTCTCTAGGAGATCGTTATCTTATTGCAATTTCCAAATCTAGCCTTCAATCTTCTCATTATATGTACTATCTCCAATTTTTCCCCTTGGAGCGTTGTCACTTATTGATCATGTGTTGATTTAAGCTTCTCTATTTCTTCCTGATGCAACTTATGGTTCACGCTAACCTTCTTCTCAAATTCTACACTCGGTTCTCTTTATTGAAGTAACAATTTCCTTTGCAATTCTTCTTTGTGAAAACGTTCTGTTGTCATGGCCTCTTTCATAAACTCACTGGCCACATTATCTTTGATGGTATCCATGAAATCCTCTAGCTCATCTACCCTTGCTTTTAACATGTCCAGTTCTTCAGCTACTTCATAAGATGACATCACATTCACACATGCAAAATCATTAAGGGTTGATGCTTCCTGTATTGCATTATCTTTAGGATCTGGACCTACTTTTCACTTAATGTTTCTTTAAGAGGTTTCTTGTATTGAGACCAATCATTCTCCTTTTCTCTTAGCTTTTATCCTTTCAATAGTCTTGGTCTTATGGCTATAATAGTAATAACCTACAACTAAAACAACACATTCTATTCCAAGTCCTAGAGATGTGAATGAAATCTTACTTGGAATTACTGCCAGAGGAGTAGTAACATTCTTCTAAGGGGATTGTGACCATGTTAGTGGCAGGATTTGTCACTATATCTTGGTTCAATTGTTCTAGTTATTTTAACTGTGACTTGGTTGCATTTCTTTTCTCCTCTTCCTCTTTATTTTTTCTTTCCTCCTCTTTAGTGGTTAAAGAGGATTGTTCTTCATTTTCCTTCCTATTCATTTCAAACTATTTATCTTCTTGAGCTTGGGACTATGTCTTTTTTCCATTTTTATTCTATGAAACTTGGCTTCTACCTTTTCTTTTGTTCAGTTCGGCCTGTTTATTTTCATCTTCTACCTTTTTCCTCTGTTGATACTTCTCCTCGAATTCATCATCCTTCCTTAATCTCTCTGCATATTTCTGCCTCTTATCCCTTTCTCTGGCTTCTTGTTCCTCCTTATCCTACTAAAGTAGTGTTTTAAATTGTTCTTTTACAAGAAATTTGTCTTCATCTTCCTCTTTCTAGAGTTTCTCTATGTCTAGTTCAATTGGTATCCTATTTAGGACTTCCTCAAAATAAAGAGCTCCCTGTAAGAGATCCTATGCAAAATTAACCTCATGAACTACTTGATGTGCTAACTTGACAACCTTTATATAATCACATACTACGTTTTTTGGGTCATGTCCTTTATTTCTTCTAGTACACAAACATAGCTCTCTTAGAGATTCAACTTATTTCTTAGTGTGTGGTGTATTTGATAGGGAATACCTTCCTATGTGGAGTCGAAATATTGGCCAATAACTTTTGTTCTTCTCCAACAAGTAGGAAGTAGCTCCTTTATCCACTTTCTGATAGTCTATTTCTCTGGCTAAAAATTTATCGAGCACATATTTTGGGCAATATATGTGGTGGACCTATGTCTCCATATATATTGACGTAGGTGTAGTACTTCTTCATATACCAATATCCTATTTCTTGTAAGGATTTGATGGCTCCTGGAGATATTCTATGTGGGTAAAACCAAAAAATAGCTTTGTGTAATGGAGCCAGGAAGTAATCACAAACATCATACAAGTGTTCTTTATAGTTCACCTACCACAATTGTAGACATGAATTGGGGGTTGGTTTAGGTTCCAAGCCCAATTGAAAGAAGGAAATTTATGAGCAACACAAATTGCGTCAATCAAGTATGTTGTCATGTAGAAACCATGGTTTTTCATACCTTGGGATTCCCAGGATTGATTTATGATGTTGAAGGATAATAAATTGGCCCAATTAAAGATTTTCCATTCTTGTCTACTGTGTAAGCCATCGAGAACCACTCCATCATGAAATGAGTGTCGGTTTCCTCACCATAGAGCTGACAGATCATCGCGTTTAGGATTCTATATGGATCCTTCAAGTACTGTGTGGGAATATATATTTGTCCTTCCTTTACTAGAAATTATTCATATACGAATCAATCCTCCATCAAGGTTTCGAAGTCCTTTTTCTCGACTCTGAATTTATCCAGAAAGGATTCATCTAGTGATAGAGTGGGATCAGGGGTTTGTACCTAATTCTGATGTCTTAGGCCTGCAAAGATGTGATCGAAAAGTTGGATGCATTAACTAGCATGGCCGTCTCTTTTTGCAGGTAGTTGAAAAACCATTTTGTAACATCATTATATGGTAAAAGCATTGGGCAAGCGACTACAATGTGAATTCCACTTTTTTGAATATTCCTGTAAATTCATCAATTTCCTCAACATCTGAAGGGTATTATTCATTAGAGAACATGTTATGATGATGATGATGATGATTATTATTAACATCCACTAAGACCTATTTTTTCCATTAGACCTTAATAGGGTAAGGGATTACTTGCAATTCTTTATAATTTTGTTCCTGTGCTCGAAAAGCAATAAGAGAATCTTTCCAAGATCACCATAGTTTTGTTGGGTTAAAAGGTTAGGAAGGTTGGTAGTGCGATAAATATTTTGAAATTGAGATCTAATTTGGGTATAGGCTAGACAATCTAAAATAAATTTCTTTTCATCTTCAACCTTCTTAGTGTCAAAAAGGTGGCATACTCTTTCATCCCATGAAGTGTTAGGAATTGACCAACTCCTAGTTTCACTATGGAGCTCGTGAGAATTTTTTCTTATCTTAGCAATGCTTATTTTTTTCTTTACACTTGTCAAAACAAAGAGATAATTTTTGTCTTATAAATTAGGGTTGATTACATCCTTATAATAACTTGATTTTGTTTTTTCCTCTAACTCTTTATCACACCACATTTTCTCCTTAAATTTTGATTTGATGATATTTTTAATAGTATCCTTATTTTTCAAAATGGCGTCTTCCATGATTCCCCAATAGTTTATCCAAGATTGGGATAAACTATAGTGCTCCCTTTTTTCATAGCTACTAGTGTCTATAACAATGAGAAAGTTTGGAACTGAAACAGGGATAGGTCTGGCATCTGCCTAGCTCTTTTCTTTTCTGGTCATAACTCTAGACATGATTTCTCCTGTATACATTGTTACACAAAGAACACAATTACTTTACCTTCAAATTGGATATAGAAAGAAGTAACTTCAAAAAACACAAAATACATACTTGTTGGCTCGAAATATTCAACACACAATGGAATTTACCTAAAAACCATCTACAAGGAAGACATGCACATGCATCCTTCCTTCCTCCTTATGGTAAGAATCACACATGGATTTTGTCCTAAGAAAATGGCCAAACTGTTCATGTGAGGAATTGGCATTTCCTTTTCTTTCCTCATGAACTCTTGTCCCAACACAACCTTAAAATAATCCATAGGAACAATGGTGAACCATGTCTTTCTGGACCAGTCACCAAGCTTAAATGAGATGTCCTTGGCCACACCAATGACCCTCTCTACACCTACATTGATTGTCTTGAAGTTTTTCTATGTCAGTTCAGGATACAACCCAAGCCTCCACACCATGTATTCCCTCAAGAATTTATGAGTTGATCCACTGTATACCATGGCCAACGTTGACTTCTCATTGTGTTTGGCATGCACTTAGCAAAGTTTTCTCTCATATTTCTCTCATATCTCCATGTATTCACCCTCCATGACAACGTTTAATACCCACAAGACACTAATAGATGGGTTGGATTCCTTCTACAAAGAATTCAAATTTTTTTCAAGGGAAAATTCTTCACATATTACTCCTTGGCACAAATCCAACACAAAATCATCTTCTTCTCTTTCACTGTGTCCATTTTCTTGGAATTTTGTTCAATTCCCTTCGATATATTAATTTTTCCACTAGAATTCCTCTTCCCCTTCCCTTTTCGTTGCTTATCATCTTGGGCATCCTCATTTTTCCTAGGACCTATCTTAGGTTCACCCCAAAAGTCCAACAATTTGTTCGCTACGGTAATTGTTGTTACAAGTGTCTACACATTCTTCCATCACAACTCACTTTGTGCCCATAGTTGTAGACCATTGATGAAGTGGAAAAGTCTGTCTTATTCTTACATTGATCTCCAACATGATCCCTGTGAACTCCATGATGTATGATTAGATCTTACCAGTGTGCTCGAGAGCCAACAATTGATTCCTTGTGATCCATGCTTGGTTTCCCAGACCAAAATGTTCCTTCAAGGATGGATTCATCTCTTACAAACATTCAATCTTCTCAACAATTCTCCTATTTTTTAAGTCTTCCACTCAGTTCCTCCACTAAATCTTAGTTGTTCTTGTTAAGAACATCGATGCAGTGTTCACCTTGGATTTTTCCAAACTTTTTTTCCCAACAGAAGTATTCCTCAATTTCCCAATAGAAGTTTCACAACAACTTAGAAATGCAACTTTCATCATATGGATCAGGTTCCTTTGCGTTGATCCTCATCGGCATGAAAATGGAGCTCTATCTATTAGCCAAAGCTCATTTCAACAATGTGATGGTGTGATTTTATTCCTTTAACCTATGTGTGATTACGACAAGTGCCCCCTTTGCTTCCTTGAGTCTATCCTAAATGTCATTGTTGAAGGTGTCAGTCATCAAATATGCAGCTGAATGGAAGTCTTGAACAACTTTGTTAAACCCATGCTTCATCTTGTCCATCTAAGTATCCATCTGGTCGACCTTCTCACCATGTTGGCCCAATGCATTGGTCATCCGCTCAACAATTCTCTCCAAGATAATGAGTCGATCCTTCATTGTGTCGACCTTGGGCTCCCTCTCGGTGTCACTTTCGTCAGCCATGGATGGCCCTCCAAGTATCCTCACTTTACTTGTGAAGGGTTTGTCCAAGGAACCCAAGAGTTTGTCTCAATACTTTTTCAAAATTATACGATCAACTCTACAGTTAATTCTGTGCTCGGGCCTATGAAAAGTTATGTGATAACCCTGTATTTGTCTTCCTTTCCCAAGTGCTCAGTTCACCCTAAAAAATATATGCTTGACCTACTCAAGGAGTGTTCCCAGGTCTATCCACAAGCTCCAACCTCATCTGCAACATGGCCCTGTCACAACCCACCAAGTCTACACTCAAGTTTCCTCTGTGAATGGACAGTCCACTGAACCCTTTACCAAGCCTGCATCTAGACTAACTCACCAAAAAGTGCAAACCCTTCCCACAATTGTTCTAACTGTAATAGTGGTGAAGAACGTTGAACTATTTGTCAAGTTTTCTCTGATACCACCCATCACAACCCCACAGGATGCATGATTATATATTTCAATTGTTCACCTCTTGAGGTCATGCGACACTGCATAATTTATTACTTGGTTTCTTGGCACACTGAGAATATTTCATCCATACTATTCCTATTAACTTAGAGCATACCCATACTGCGTTCTAGGCTACCAACAAGTCACACTCCTACTCTATAGAAACTCTTGTTTACTTAGACAATTATTAACACAGTTTAACACTTAGTCTTATTTAAGCATGCATCCATGAACATGACAATCCAAGAGAACAAATACAAAACAAAATGAATACAAACACATAAATAGTGCGTGTGACACAAACTGTGCCTAACACTTGGCTAAGTATTTTTTATTGCAAAATAGTTACAATATGAGCACTATCGACTCAGTTTACAAATTCGGCAGAGTCAAACAACTCACCTCACCTCAAAAATACCCTAAAGAAAAAATTCGTCACACCAATAAACTTTGTTGCAACCATCTCTGCAACCACCTGTGGTGCACCTCAGACATTCCCAAAACCACAGACTTGTTGTCCCTTCATTTTTTTAGACTTTCACCAAGCTAACATAGATTTTGGTTCTTCCTCACACATGCCTTCACATACCTATGTTTCCATACTTCCACGAAGACTCCCAAACCATCAAACTCTTGACTACTTATCTTCCATCTTGGAAAATTTTCCTCAGTTCATTGGCCTCTAACTTTCCTCAGTCTTTCTTTTAAAATATTAGTCCAAAAAATATCTTATGCCTTCCTTTGTTTGTGCACCCTTTCTTTCATATGGACTCCAAGAGTCACTTTTGATAAAAATCAAGTATCTTGGGTGTGTGATGCCCCTTCATGAACCCACACTCAACCAAATCTTTGTTCCCTCTCCATGGACCTGGTGAACCCATCCAAGACCGTACGCCCATCAACAGTTCATTTCTTGCACCGACGTACCCCATCCTTGGGCGCACACCCCTTTCTTTGTGTGCTCTTTGTGCGGATCGTCGTGACTCCTCGTGGGTTGCCAATGGGGTTGTCCAACCTATTTGGTGCATTTGTTGAGAGAAGATGGGTTCACTCCTTGGGCATGCTCCAAATTTTCCCCACCCTTGCCCAAATGAAACCCAAGTCTCTGTCAATCATTATAAGGAAAGTAAGGTGTGTGCCCCCTTGGCATCACATGCCACCATAGTGCACCCAACGTACTCCTTCCCACACACCGATTGTTTCTTCCTTGGGATCTCCATCTGTTCCATAATTGATTCTACCCAAGGAGTGCACATACTTGGTGGGTTCCATGGGAGACCTTACACTAGGTATCCCAAGGGAAGTATGGAAATAAAAACTAATTCGAATGTTTGTTTATGATGCATAATTCATCCCATAGTAGGAGTTTTCATCATAATACCATTGAAGCATTAGTTATGTTAATCCCTAAATAGTGGCAAATCACCCCTTAATTGGGGAATATTACATTAGTAATGTTATTTTATTTATGTTGGCTTGGGTCCCTTAGTTGTAATTGGATCTCCTAGTCTCCTATATATACCAAGGAGAAATTTTCATTTGGAATCATCTTGTATTTGGAAATTTATGTGGTGTATAAGGAGGTTGCCCCATCAAAGAGACTTACTATATGAAATTTTATCTTTTTGAAGGCATTGAGTACTTACTCTGAGGTTTTTGTATGTTATATTGATATTTGGTTCCTAACATTTGGTATCAGAGCTCAAGTTCTTGGGATTTTGCTGCTACATCTGAGACACCTTGGAATTTTCACTATAATTTTTTTTCTACGACGTTTCAGAAGGAACCCCTTGGAGGATATTTAGTAGATGGATCAAGGTACGTTGGGTTCAAATTTTCTCTCCCGAGGCCTTACAATTTCTGAGATACAACCTGTGTAAGTTAGGGTTCTGGAATCATCCTGAATTTAGTCATCGCATAATTTTCACTATGAAATTTTTTCTGTAACTTTTCAAAATCTGCAATCTGGAGGATACTCACATAAATTATTAAGGTATATTTGATAAATTTTTTAGCTTTTGGTTCATCTTACATTTGTATATACACCCTGTGGAATATAGTGTATCTAACTAGTCCTATTGATTAGTCTCAAGAAGGTGTTCCAGGTAACAAAATCATAAATTATTCCTCGAGTATCTACATTGAGTGAGACCAGTTGCATTAGATAGTGGACATTTTGTAGTATTTTTGGTACAATTTTCAGAATTTTATATCAATTATTTTGTGTGGGGCACTCTATAAAAGTGAGATCTCCTGGAAAGGTCAAAAATAAAAAAATTGTGGGGAACTTACCAAAAATTCCACTTGGAACATCCAATTTTGATCAGACATGTGGCATTGCAGAGAAGAAATATCATAGAACTACAAAAAATAATTTTTCATACCCAGAAGGGCCAAAATTTTGGAGATACAACAAAATAAAGATTGTCTAGAAGAACCACCTCAAAATCAAGGTTTAAAGTGATACTTGGCCAACATGCCACCAAAAAAGGGAACTTCTACACCAAATAATCCTCCAAACAATCCTACTTGGACTCTTGATGAAGGTGAATAAATGCGTAGGGATACAAAAGAAGACAGTAACAAAATATGAACTACAAGGGATGATGGATTCAATGGAAGCTAAGTTGGAGGCAATAATATATACTAATATGGATGGTTTAAAAAGGGATATCATGGAAGGATTGAAAATTTTCCTAATAGAGAGGACACCTGAAAGTGAAAATGTATCCCATGAAATTCATGATGAGGACACAAGGA
>JZKD02S1543877.1:204089-216631 GCA_000966675.3 Picea glauca | reverse complement strand
TGAAATTTTCATTGGAAGGAAAATAAATTGAGTTAAGAGGTATCACAGGGAAACCCAGTAAGGTGATAAGTTCTAATGGCATGACAAAATTATTGAAAAAGGGGCATCAAGGTGTAATTGCACAACTATGCTCACTATATGTTCAAACATATAAGCCATCTATTCCCCTAGATCTCCAAGGTATCATTGATAAGAATTCCAAAGTATTTGAAGATATTCCCAAAGGTCTTCCACCCACTTGAAATCATGATCATGATATTCACCTAATTCCTAGGAGTGTTCCTCCTAACATCAGGTCGTACAGATACCCTTATGCCCAGAAGAGTGAAATTGAGTGTATGGTTGAAGAAATGTTAGAAATTGGCATGATTAGACCTAGCCAAAGTTCTTACTTTGCACCAGTGGTAATGGTATTCAAGAAAGATGGATCATGGCATATGTGTCCAGATTATAGAGAGCTAAATAATATCACTATTAAATATAAGTTTTCCATTCCTGTCATTGATGAATTTTCATATAAACTACATAGAGCAATCTATTTCACAAAGTTGGATCTTCGTTCAGGGTATCATCATATTAGAATGGAGGAAGAAGATATCCCAAAAACAACATTCCGAACTCATGAAGGCCATTATGAATTTTTGGTCATGCCTTTTGGCCTTACAAATCCACCTTCCACATTCCAAGGGTTGATGAAATCCATTTTCAATCCCTTCCTTCGAAAATTTTTGTTAGTATTTTTTGATGATATACTAATCTATAGAAAGTCTTGGGAGGATCACGTGCGACATGTTGACAAGGTGCTATGACTACTAAAGGAGAAACAACTATATGCCAAACCGTCCAAATGTTTCTTTGGGGTGAAGGAGGTAGAGTATTTGGGTCATATTGTATCTCATGAAGGTGTCAAGGTAGACCCTAACAAGATTAAGTCCATGATGGACTAGCCAATTCTCAAAACATTGAAGAATCTTAGAGGCTTTTTGGGTTTGATAGGCTACTACTGCAAGTTTCTTCGGAACTATGGGAGAATAACAACGCCTTTAATGACACTAACTAAGAAGGATGGATTTTCATGAACTCTAGAGGAAACTAAAGCTTTTGAACAACTTAAAGAGGTGATGTGTAAAGCTCATGTCTTGACCACACCAGACTTCACAAAAACCTTTATTGTGGAATGTGATGCCTTGGGAAATGGCATTGGTGTTGTCCTAATGCAAGAAGGAAGGCCCCTGGATTTTGAAAGTTGGCCACTCAAGGGAAAGGAATTACACAAAACCATTTATGATAAGGAAATGATGGAAATACTACATGCATTAAAGAAATGGCACCCTTACCTAATAGGTAGGCACTTCAAGGTCAAAACAGATCATGATAGTCTTAAATACTTCTTGGAACAAAGACTATCTTCATAAGAACAAAAAAAATGGGTGACCAAGATATTGGGTTATGATTTTGAAATCATCTATAAAAAAGGGAAACAAAATGTTGTGCCAGATGTACTCTCAATAAAGGATGAATATGTTGAGGCCTTTCACTGTGCTATCTCGAGCATCCAACCCGATTGGATAATAGAAGCGAGGGATGAATGGAAGAATCAAGAAAATGTGTGGACTCTCATTCAAAGGTTGCAGGAGGATTCCAATGCATTAGATACATTTACATGGAAAAATGATTCACTATGGTACAAATATCGCTTATATTTATGTAAGAACTCTCAACTCAAACAAAAGGTACTATTGGAATTGCACACCTCTCATGTAGGAGGCCACTCGGGATTTTTGAAAAAATACCATAGGGTCAAGAATGAATTATTTTGGGATGGCCTTAAAACTGATGTTGAAAGGTTTATAGAAGAATGTTTGGTTTTCCAACAAAATAAGGTGGAAACAATTAAGACCCCAAGTCTTTTACAACCATTATCCATCCCAATTCAACATTGGGAGGAGGTTTCCATGGATTTCATCACAGAGTTACTGAAGTCTGAAGGAAAGAGTGTTATCATGGTGACTGTTGATAGACTGACCATGTAAACACACTTTTTTTCACTCTCTTAGCCCTTCAAAGCCAGTATAGTTGCCATCGCATTCATAGAGACAATTCAAAAACTATATGGAATCCCAAAGATTATTGTAAGTGACAGAGATCCTATCTTCACTGGACATTTTTGGACATAATTATTTTCTTGTTTAGGTACTCAATTGGCTCATCGTTCATCCTATCATCCTCAATCTGATGGACAAATCGGGATAGTGAACAAATGTTTGGAAGGCTACCTTCATTGCTTTGTCTATGATAAACAAACACAATGGTTCAAATGGTTACCCTTGGTAGAATGGTGGTGTAACACTTCCTTTCATATTGCAACAAAAATGATACCATTTATGGGAATCTATGGATACCACCCTCCTTCCATCACTTCTTCTCTAAAAGAAAAATCTAAGGTTCAAGCAGTGGAGGATCACATCGAGCATCAAAAAAAGTTATCCAAACCTTAAAAGACAACCTGAACATGGCACATAATCACATGAAACAACAAGCAGACCAACATCATAGTGAAAGAAGTTTTGAAGTAGGGGATTGGGTGTTTTTAAGACTACAACCATACAAACCGATGTCCCTCAAGCAAGACAAGAAGGATAATAAATTATCACCAAAGTAATATATCCCTTATAAGGTGTTGCAAAAGATTGGTACTATGACATACAAATTAGACTTGCCCGCATCCTCACGAGTACACCCAATTTTCCATGTTTCATGCTTAAATAAGGTTATAAGTGACAAGATCCCAGTTCAAAATATATTTCCAGAACTTGACGAGGAAGGAAAAATCATATTGGAGCCTGAATCCATCACTGACACAATAATTCTCTAGCTCAAGAATAGATCCATTTCATAGTATCTCATTAAGTGGAGGAAACTTCCTGCGGAAGATTCCACTTGGGAAGATGAGTCTTTTATACAGAAGCATACATAATTACTCAAGCATTGGAGACAACACTTGTCTCAAGGGAAGGGGCATGTTAAGCCCTAAATAGTGGCACATTACCCCTTAATTGGGGAATATTACATTAGTAATGTTATTTTATTTATGTTGGTTTGGGTCCATTAGTTGTAATTGTACCTCCTAGTCTCCTATATATACCAAGGAGACATTTTCATTTGGAATCATCTTGTATTTGGAAATTTATGTGTGTATAAGAAGGTTTCCCCCTAGAAGAGCCTTACTATTTGAAATTCTATCTTTTACAAGGTGTTGAGTACTTATTCTAAGGTTTTTCTATGCTATCTTGATATTTGGTTCTTAACAGGTTATATACTTGTACTAAAGTGGTTAATGTTGTTGAGACATTCCATTCACATGAGTGATTTGTAGTATCCAAATTTGTCAAGTACTAAATATTTTTATTCATAGTGTTCTAGCTAGCTTCAAAATCAAACTTCACACTCATAGAGTTGAACATCAAATATACCAAAACATGTTCTTCATAATTTAGGGGGGAAAGAATTTGTGTAAATCCACCAAAAATGGAAGAAACTTTTTTTCTATATTAGGTGAGAAATCTAAGTTTATCTTGTGTGACATGATACAGATAACAATTATATCATATGAAATGGGTTGATCAAAATCATATCCTACTAGCACATCTTTGAAAACTGAGGCACGACGGTATTCAATACCCAAACACATATATACTCCACAAATAAATCAAAATACATGGCTTATAGTACTTCCACCACAATTTATGTAACAATTATACATAAATACAATCCGAATAAGAGAATTAGTATAAAACATAAACAAAATATATTTTCCTCTATTTCTAGCTAGGGCGCTTTGACATAACTGTTTCACTTGGCTACTATTCTAGCCATGTAAATAAATGTAGCAAGTCCACCAAGATTTGTTATGCTTATATGCTTTCAGTTTTATATGGAAATTGATATGATGTATTCCTTGATTTTAGTTTTTCTCTTATTCTCTTGCTCATTTTTTCCATCTTATCCATTTGTAATTCCATGGAGGTGAAATAAGCACCAAGTCGTGTTCTATCTATTGTATAACCCTAACCCTACCCATAGAAATAATAGGAGTCCTAAAATTCTTAGAGCGACTTTTTGACTTTCCTCCCTCGAAGATTGCATTGTCGACCCCCTATGCATGGATTCTTAAATGTTCTATCCATTATCAATTATACTTTGGCTTCAAATCATTCCTTATCCACCCTTGTCTAAAATTATTTCTGCTTCAACTTTAATCACCAAAAATCAAACTCCTATCCTTTCTAACTATGTATATTGTTCTCGTATGTTACACTCATCATATCTCACCTTACACCTTAGAAACTTTGTTTGAATTTTTTCAATATGACTAGACTATCATTAAAATGATTGACATTTGTTAATGTGACACACTCTAGTTTGCAACCTTTCATCTTTGTTAGCAATTTGACTATATGTCCTATTGACTTATAGTATAAATCATAGAGTGAACATACAATGACATCGACCTCTAGCCCTATTTAAGTTTGGTCAATATTTAAAAAAAAACAGATTCTTAACAAAGATAGATTCGTATGAAATTTTTGTATCATCGTACTAAGAACACTTCACATTAGGTCTTGAAATTTAGGTAGACTAGAATGGACAAATTCAAAGATTAGGATATTCGAGAGAAGCCTTTCATTGCTTCTTATTAAGATACAAAAGCTCTTCCAATTTATGTAGTCACCTTAACATACCTATGATCATACTTTATCTAATTTATGTAGTCACCTTAACATACCTATGATCATACTTTATCTGATTGAATTGATATAAAAATATAGTAGCATCTAAACTATTTGGGTGACTTTCATTTGTTTTCAAATGGTCGTCCATGTGAATATTCCTTGAAAAGACTCCTAATCATAGGTATGTTAAGGTGACCACATAAATTGGAAGAGATTTTGTATCTTAAGAAAAAGCAATGATCATACTTTATCTGATTGAATTGATATAGAATTATAGTAGCATCTAAACTATTTGGGTGACTTTCATTTGTTTTCAAATGGTCCTCCATGTGAATATTCCTTGAAAAGACTCCTAATCCCTTTTGTACAATGGTAAATGTTCAAATGGTCCTCCATGTGAATATTCCTTGAAAAGACTCCTAATCTCTTTTGTACAATGGTGGTAATGCACAATTCCATTCCAATACTAGACGATCATGACAATAAAAAAAATCCTTCCTGGACTGTACAGTCTAAGACTTGCACTACTCGCTGAAAACAGTCTTCAACGACCTTGCTCAGACGAAAAGTTAACAATGATCTTCTAATGGGAAAGGGGCAACCTACAGTCTTCAACGACCTTGTTCAGACGTAAAGTTAACAAGGATCTTCTAATGGGAAAAGGGAAACCTACATTAGTGGGTAAAATCATTCCCATAAACATCATATAGTAGTACAAATAAATGAAATTTTTGAAGGAGATGAATTGCCAAAAATCAAAGTTGTTCCAAAGAAAACCACAAAAACCACAAAGCATTCTTTCATCTATGGTCATAGATTCTAGATGCTTTTCTTTAAATTTTTTTTTTTTTTAGAAAACAAGGACTAAAGCATTCAGTGAACAATCTTAGTAGAATTCAAGCAACAAAAATGTGTTATGCCAATGCAATGCAAGGTCTAATTCCAACAATACCAAATTTTATGTAATTACATGAGTTAGTGCAGAGTGGTAGGCTGAAAAGAAAAAATATATATGTTTAATCATTATGAAGGAATTTAGAGTATGAAATGAAGAGTCCTTAACTTAGTCTAAAGGCATGTTGATTGATTAGCCTCTGATCAATACATACACAGA
This sequence comes from Picea glauca, assembly GCA_000966675.3. Lineage (NCBI taxonomy): Eukaryota > Viridiplantae > Streptophyta > Pinopsida > Pinales > Pinaceae > Picea > Picea glauca. Next base: position 210,784 of record JZKD02S1543877.1, on the reverse strand, counting down.
CTGTCAGAATGTTTCTTGTCATTTTTTCTACAGGTTTAATTGGAGGCAGAATGTTTCTTGTCATTTTTTCTACAGGTTTAATTGGAAGCAGAGTATCCAAAGAAAGTGGAGAGGATTATTGAATTTCTTAAGCAAGAGACAAGTTTGAAGAAGAGTGAAACCATGCTCAGAGATTTTCATAAAAAATCATAAATTCTGAAACATTTTTTTCAAAAACATCCTCTTTAAGGGCTTTTGAAAGTTCTATTTCCACTTTCAATTACATCCGAGAAGGAGTGGATGCAACATATACTTAGAGAATTGAGAAGCAGCCATAGCAGACAGATAATTCACACCATAATGATTTGTATTACTCTATTAAACACAACACAATACACACATATATATAGTTGGATTCAGATCCAACTCATTCCACTCATGGAGGGAGAGGTTGAGAGAATATCTCAACAACCTCCTACAAATCTTCAACTAACCCAATCTTAGTATAATGCATTAATGAATCATTATTCTCTAACACTCCCCTTTAATGCTTACATTAAAAAATCTTACAATAATGAAATCATAATGAAATCACAATTACATGACATACAATACTTTAACTTTGTTTGTCTGTCTGGTCTTCTTCAGCACTGAAACTCACTCTGCAATCACACGGATTTTGCTCTTTCTTATTCCTCTTCTTTGAGCTTTCCATCGACACATTTAAAGTCAAAACGCCTCTGACCATGTTTCTTGCACTTGTATACTGGACAATTTGACAACTTGGCTCATCGGGGCTTTCGTGATAAAAGTTAACAATTATTGATGCATTCTATGAACTTGCCTTCATCTGTAGGATTTTTTCTTTGGGCTATCCTTCAGTATCTAGAAGAAAAGTTTGGATACTAATTGTCCTCAACATTCCTTTACACAAGGTGACTTCCAATAAAAACAATGTACTTGATACTGGGGCTACCATCTTGCATCAAAATACAAGTTTTTATTTTTACATAAACACTTACACACAAAACTTTAAACTCACCAGGTAAATGTAACCTGTAATTGTCGATCTTGGAGCACCGAAGTACAACAAGAGTCTACAAATTATAACAGACTCCTACACATACTCAAACCAGTAATGTGTTCTCTTGGCACCGAAGAACGTCGAGAACCACTAGCTTTAACATATACTACTCTGTTCAATGATTGGTTCTTCATTGTATATACAAAATACAAACTTGAACCCCACACTATATGCACAAAAGAAAATTCCACACCGCAAATTTGCATATGAAGAAATTAGAACACCAACAGGATCACACAACAACATATCTTTTTTTCACCATGCTTCCTCATGCAATAGTGCAACAAAATAAACAATGAACAATGGATCTCCATACAGTCCCTTACTTGATGAATACACGTGGGTAGCTTTCCTTTTGTTGGCAGAAATCAATCTCACAAGTCACAAGTATGAGCTGGAACAACCACATCCTCAGCCTCTTCAATTTTGTAGCCTTACAATGCCTCCCCTTTCTCGTAGTCGACGATTCTTATGGATCAAGTTCGTTGTGACTTCCATTGAAACGTGTCATCTCTCAGAATAGTGATGTTTGCTACAATCTTCGAGGAAATGGCAACGACTTCTTCCTATCCTTCATTCGACAGTCACACAACAATTCTCAGCCTTCACACAACGCATATATTATGAATCTATTATTCCACTGGCGCAATATATCCTCCTTCAGAAATCAATGGAAATGCAGAATGTTCTGACAGAGCAATGTCACTGATCAAAGCAGTGATTAAGAGCAACAATGCTCTCAAGTCTGCGATCACTAGAGTTCTCCCTTCTCATACCCGTTTGATTGGCTGCGAACTGATGCAGCCTCCTCCACACACAGACGCGAACAGATGCGACCTTCTCCACGTAGATGCAACCAGATACAACCTCCTTCACACAATGCTTTGAACACAGATCCCTGGCGAGGTAGAGGGATGGCTCCTCCACGCAACAACTCAACAATTTCTCACCTATGACTAATCTACTATCCTTCAGTACATTCATATTTATAAATTTGTCATGATCACAGCCCCTCTCGTGAGAGAGTCAAGGCCGAGCCTGCTCTGATACCAACTTGGAGAATTGAGAAGCAGCCACAGCAGACAGATGATTCACACCATAATGATTTGTATTACTTTATTAAACACAACACAATACACACATATATATAGTATATAGTTGGATTCAGATCCAACTGATTCCACTCATGGAGGGAGAGGTTGAGAGAATATCTCAACAACCTCCTACAAATCTTCAACTAACCCAATCTTAGTATAATGCATTAATGAAGCATTATTCTCTAACACATATGAAAGTGGATGCTTACTAAACACAAAGATCACATGCTCTCCAAAATCTCTTTGAGGACTTTTGAAAGTTATATATCCGCTTTCAATTACATCCTAGAGGAAGTGGATGCAACATATGAAAGTGGATGCTTACCATAAAATAAAAACATGTTTAAAAAACACAAAGATCACATACTCTCTAAAATCTAAAGGGATTCCAGAAGAAAGCCACAAATCCCATGAAGGAAAACAACTAGGATATCTCTATTTTAAAACCTAAGGGCAATAATGAATTCATAACAATATTAGACTTTTAGCTGATCAGGAGCAACCTCCTAGACCAGAAATCTGAAAATACTAGACAACAATATACTGGAAACAAGAAATCTCCAACACAATAACCATGAATAACCATGTAGTGATGAAAAATCAGGGCAAGCAGCTCTTGATCTTAAATGAAACAAACTAATATGACTTATACCATCAAACCTTTGCAATACTGGAACCCAACAAACGAAATGCAGATCAGCTTTCAAAACGGGTCTTTCATTTCGGAGGAGGATCATGATGGTCAGGTGATGGAGGATGGTGTTTTATTTTTCACTTTATGTAGGGTTATAAGGCTCTTATGCCTTTTGGAGTTTAGCCATTGACTTTACAGTGTTTTGGTACGTTTCTGTGCCTATGAAAGCCATTGAAGATTTTGGATAGTATAGATAACAGACGTTACAGGACTTGTAATGAACAGGCAGACTTAAACATGTATATTTCCTTTGTGTGAAATGTAATGATTTTTCATCTCGAAAAAAGTCTAACTTTAACTGATGGTTAGAGCAAAAATCAACTTGGAATTAGTGTTCAAAGGATTAGACAAAGCTAATCCGTAAAAATATGAAATCAAGTTCGATACAATAGCACATGAGCACATGTCATTCAAAAAGAATAGGTTGGTTTTTAAGACAAGGTGTGAAATGCTAAAACGAACTGCAGCTCAAAAAGATACTAATATACAAATCAAACGATTTAAACCTAAAATCTTAAATCAAACGATTTAAACCTAAAATCTTAACTGGTGTTTAAGAATAATTTCAACACTCATAAATTATTGTACACCAACTCAAAGCATATGAAAGAATAAAACCATAGAACTACTTTCACATTATCATAAAGTTGTCTGAATTTCAAAAAAAAACATCTTCATATATTATTTCTCTCACTAGCCATAATAATACTAACTGAAAATAATGGCCACCTTCGAATCACGTCCAACTAGCACTGTAGATTCCCCAAATAAATAAACTACAAAATTCCAATTTTGCAGGTCTTCGGATTTCGAAGAAACCATATCGGATTTCGAAGAAACCATATCTACAAAATGCATAACAACTTCAGATTTCAGAGGATGCACTGTCTTAATCCTAAACCTCTACAAGGGCTTAAGGTTTTAGTACAACTTTAACATAATGGTGAAAGAAAGTAAGATTAGAGTACCAGATTCCAATTCAAAGAAAACACGAATCCCCTTGCTCTATCTTCACCGCGACAGGATCTACTTTCATGGAGTTTGACACCTCAGACTTCATCACAGATTGCTGGTAAACTTGAAATTGCATCTGGGTAAGCGCTTGCATCCCACTAGGTAGTTTCAACCCACGGTTGTGCACAGTTTGGAGATGCAGGTTCAGTCTTTGCTCTTTTTGTTGGAGGCTGTTCAATCTGCGTCATGTCGTGGATAGCAGTTCTATGCCCTCAGGGAAAACTTAAGTTAGCCCTCCGTACACTATCCGAATTGGATGACTTTGGGACATCACCTAAAAGATTTACTGCTATAGGATCAATTGATGATTGAGTAAGTCCTGTAGCTCGTTGTTTAAGAAGAAATCGACGAACAGGACCGCAAAACCGGCATTCCATTTGTGGACAACGTCTGTAATGGCTTAGAAGATTCTGGCTTTCACTGCAACGAGGATAAGGGCAATCTCTAACATGGCATCGAGTTATGTGCGCACACAGCTGCTGTGCCATCTGACAATAAGGAATTTGGCATTGACCTTCTGAACCTAAACATTTATTTGCATGACTCGAAAAGAGTAACAAATACTGCATCTTGAGATAATGCACTCTCCGTGATTCAGCATCAAAAGTTGGTTCGGCATTCGCTGCGGTAACCCCAGCTGATGTTCCAGCTCTTGTTTGAGATTTTGCAGCGGAAATAAACCGATTTCCAGCAACTTGCTGAAAAAGCTGATGCTCCCTCATATCTTGAACCCTTGCCTGTTGTGGACCCTGTTGGTGTGGTTGCTGGTACTGTACCAAAGTTGGAACTTGGATCGGAAGCTGAAGTTCCTCCAGGCTTCCATTGCATCGAGGAGCATAACAATCTCTATCATGCCCTTGAGTTTGGCTGCACACACAGCTGCTGTGCCATTTGACAATAACTAATTTAGCACAGGCCTTCTGAAGCTACTCATTTACTAGCAAGATCCACAGTTGGATCGACATTCCGTGCCCTAACGCCAGATGATGTTCAACCTCCTGTTTGAGATTTTGCAGCGGAAATCAAACCATTTCCAGCAAATTTTTTAAAAGGCTGATGCTGCTGACTCATATCTCGAACGCTTACTTTTTGTGGACCCTCTGGATGTGGCTGTTGGTACTGTATCAAAGTTGGAACTTTGTTTCCATGTTGAAATTTCTCCTGGCTTCGTTTGCAATCTGTTATGTGCCCACATTGCTTCTGTGCCATTTGACAATAAGGAGTTTGGCATTGGCCTACTGAAGCTAAACAGTGAGTTAATCTTGTAGCTGGTTGTTGACCAAGTAGTCGACGAACAGGGCGGCAAACGGGGCATTCCATTACGCGACAACGTTCGTAATGACTTAGAAGTTTCTGGCTTGCATTGCAACGAGGATAAGGGCAATCTCTGTCAATGCATTGAATTATGTACGCACACAGCTGCCGTGCCATTTGGCAATAACGAATTTCGCATTGGCCTTCTGCAGCTAAACATTTATTAGCATGATTCAAAAAGAGTAGCCAACGCTGCATCCTGATATAACGCTCTCTGCCTGCATACGGCAGGGATAGACTTTCCCTGCCGTATGTTCAGTTGATGTTCCATCTCCTGTTTGAGATTTTGCAGCGGAAATCAACACATTTCCGGCAGCGGTTTGAAAAAGCTGATGCCGCTGATTCATGTCGTGGACCCTGTTGATGTGGCTCTTGGTATTGAACCAAAGTTGGAACTTGGTTTGCAAGCTGAAGTTTCTTCTATGACTGCAACTCCTTCCTAGGAACTTGCCCTCTACATTCCTGTGTAACTTGCGCAGCAAGATCAGTAATATCATAACAATTTTACCTATAACAAAAATATAGAAAAGGAAGGTGACCCGTAGTGATACAGAATCGTTAAGTGGTATTGAGAAATGGTATGAAACAATGTAAAAGCTCTTTCATTAAAAATTCCTGCTAAGATATAATTTGGATGATCAAATTTGACCTGGTATTTTTTTTATTTTAATAATATATACCTATCATAGAATCATATATATGTAATAATTTTTTTTCCCTCTAATAAATTTTATATATCTAATAAAAAAAATTTCGGCATATAATAATATTATTTTGGATGATCAAATTTGACCTAGTAATTTTTTTATTTTAATAATATATACCTCTCATATAATCATATATATCTAATAATTTTTTTTCCCTCTAATAAATTTTATATATCTAATAATTTTTTTTAGCATATAATAATATATTTTTCCTAAATTTTTAAGACATTTCATGTAAATGGTAAACTGATTACAGTTTTGAAAACCTAACTATAACTATCTACCTACAGTTAAACCAAAAACTTACCCATAACCTCCAACTCAAGCTAATCCACTTAACTTATTAATAAAATAATTTATAACTAACTATTTAATTATTAATAATAAATTAATTTACAAACATTTAATTGATATTTATTTATTTTTTCTTGATTTTAATAGTATCTTATTATTTTACTTAAATAAATAGATAACTATTAATATTTTTTTATTTTAATTTAATAGCATATAATATTTATCTATTTTATTATTAAAAATAAATAAATTTATTACATTTTAATTATGATCATCCATAACAATTTTGATAGCAACATTAAATGTTGAATGTTAAGTAAAGCCATATATATTATTAGATTTGAAGTAATTTAAATTTAACAAGTTCAAGTGTATACAATATTTTATGTAACATTTAATAATTCATAACATGGTGGTTATTGATTACCTTATTGTATTATATAAGTATGAACAATTCCACTTTTTAATGTAGTAATGTATATGGTGATTATTTTTTTGTTTTTGTTTGTTAA
>JZKD02S1543877.1:181882-199925 GCA_000966675.3 Picea glauca | reverse complement strand
CCTCCAAGTTGTTGTTGTCATATACAAAGGTATCATAAGGGATCTTATTGGATTTAATAATCATGACCTTAGTCTTATCAGTATTAACAATCATACCCATATTGGAGAAAAAATCGTTGAGGACTCTTAGTTGGTTTTCAAGATCATGGGGACTCCTTTCCATATGAATGATATCATCGGCATAAATAAGAAGATTGATTACTATACCAATAAGAGTAGGGTCGACACAAGCTACTTTTTCCAAGCATTGTTCTAACTTGTCAATGTATATGCCAAAAAGGGTAGGGGACAAGGGACAACCTTGTTTGACTCTGATATTGCAGTTAATCTCTTTTGACCAGCCTTCATTGTTTTTAAACTTAGAAATAACATTCTCATACATCCTTATTACAGTAGCCCTCAACTCGAGAGACACTTTTATCTCTTCCAACCTATTCCAAAGGTTTTTCCTAGGAATCATGTCAAAAGATTTTCTAAAGTCAACAAAACAACAAAAAAAATTTCTTTTAGTCTTGCAGAACTCCTCTTCAATGATCCTAAAGGTAACAATATGGTCCACAGTTGAATTATATCTCCTAAACCTGTCCTGGCCTTTATCTCTTTTACAATGACTTTCTAGCCAAAGTCCAATCTTCGTTACCAAAATAATTCCATAAATCTTTGCTAAAATTGAGCTAATCATAATGGTCCTATAATTAGAGGGAATGTTTCTATCCCCATTTTTAAAAATAGGAACAATGAGGCTTTGCGTCGAGGGTTTAGGGAAGCCTTGCTTGATTGCTAAATTGAAGAGCTTGTGTATGTGAGGGATAAGGATTGACCCTACGATTTTAAAAATTTCATCTTGGTATCCTTCAATGTCCTTAGCTTTCCCATTTGTGAGCCGCTTAACCCCGAACTCTATGTCATCTAAAGAAAAAACCTCTTCCTTTGTAGGGACAATAGGAATGGTGTCCATGGAATTAGCGAACTCGTAAAGACTTTTAAGGTAGGAATTCTAGGTCCTTAAGGGAATCCTATTATTTTCTTTAGTATTGTGTTTTAAAATTTGGCTCCATAACTTCTTAGGATCCAACTTGTATAGTTGTGAAAATTGTTCTTGCCTTTTATTGATATAGTATATTTTTTTCCTTTTAATTAGGGATTTGTACATATTGATCTTATCGAGTTTTAAGGACTCATTAGAAGAATACCTAATGGATTTCCTAGAAATTTTACATTCTTTATCATACCAAGGGTTGGTCGTTCTATTATTATTTTTATAGGACACGTCAAAAGAGAACTTGTTAATAGAAGTGGAAAGGGTAGTTGTAAAATTATGATAGATTTCTACAATGTTGTCCTTATAAGTTAGGATGTTTAATTTACTATTTAAATCCTTTAAGAAAATGTCAACTTTACTTTTGTCAAAGTGCAAATTCCTTTGATTATCAGAATTCTCTTCAATGGTGCTCCTATACATCGAAAATTTTAGAGTTAGGGTTAAAGGTTTATGATGAGAGTGAGGCTCATGGTCATTTAAAAGGTCAAAAGTTGCTATTTGGTTGGAAATGGGGATATCAGATATCACATAATCTACAACACTACTACCTAGCCCATGAATACAGGTCATCTGGTTGGAGTTTGGCCACTTCATTACTCCACTGCAAATTATTAGGTCTTGGGAGCTGCAGAGCTTGACCAACTCAGTACCAAACAAATTCTCAATTAGGTCTTGAAAGCTTATTTTGTATTTATTTGATAAAACAAGGTCCTCATCTAGCCATAAATAATCATGGTTGGAGTCATTACTTAAAAGAGTAGCTTGTTTAGTTGCATTCCTATAATTAAAGTCTCCTAGCAGGAGGATATTACCTTCATTTTTCAAATTATAAATATCTTGTTCTAAATTATTATAGGGACAATTTTTATCTAGATTATTTTTATTATAAAATGTATAATTAATAGGTGCAAAATAACAAATTTCTATATACATCTTCTTAGCATTGGTGTTTGAAATTTTGATCCAAATGTATTGATTAAGAGGGTCAATCTTATGAAGTTGAATGTGAGGAGAAATGCTCTTTCTAATATAAAAGGCTATGCCTCATATCCCTCTACGATGGGATTTTTTGTTCCATGGCGACCACAAGACAAATCCTTCCATGTTAGGGACCTTAGAATCCTCATGCACCCAAGTTTCAGCTAGATAGATAATATCAATATCACTCGGGATCCAACTTATCATAGGACCTTTGCGCCATGGAAAGCCACGACAATTCCAAAAAAGGATCCCGAATGTCCCAAATTCCTATTTATTATTATCCTTCTCGTCTCTATCCCTAACAATAGCTTTTCGATTTCTAATTATTGCCCATTTTCCTTCTTTCCTAACTTCTTTTACCTTTTGAACTTCCTTCCTTAATTCATCTTGGTCTTAGGAAATGAGGTATTCATTCATAAATATTCTTGACCCTTTTAATCTCGGAGATTTACTAAGTATGCTATATTTATGGTCATTACAGCTTACTTTGACATGGATCAACCTATCTTTGTGATCAATTATTTTTCCTAGCATCTTTGCTTCTATGAGGTAAGTTGTATCAATTTGTGATTTATTTTTTAATTCTTCTTTTACTATTGCTAGCGTATCCTCCTCTTGTTGTTCTTTTATACCAAAAATTATGAGGTTCAAGGCTCTTTTGTTACGCTCATTGTCCAATTCGATTAGCTTATTCATTTCCTCTTTGATGGGTTTCATATCCAAATTTTTTTCCACATTACTGAGGGTCAAATTGCTGGTTAGTTTTTCTTCTAGCTCTTTAATCCTATCTCTGAAGTTGTGATTTTCGTCAACCCCTCCTTATTGGGTCGATTTTTTTATGTTTTTCCATTTTTGGAATTCTATCCTTCACTGTTTGCAATTCACTCTTGAACCCTAAGAATCTATCCTCTATTTGAGTTTGAATGATATCCTTAATTTTTTTTATCAATCATTGCCTCTAGCACTATTTGGAGTTTTGTCTCTTTCTTCACTCCTTTTTTCTAATGTTTCTAACTCTATCTGGATTTTGGCATCTCTCTCTTCTCTTTTTTTTTCTACCGATTTCATATAATCGTAAAGGATCTCTAGGGTGATTTTTGGGGGGCCTCCCCTTGTTAGGATGAGTTTTTGGAATTGGTGTTGGAGTGCTCATATTGAAAAGAAGAGAGCAAATATGTAACAATTATTATTATGGATTGACTTTATCTCTCAAATCAACTTTTACTTATGAAACTTAAAACAAAAAATAAATAAAATATGTTTAAATCTCTTTAGGTAAAATTAAAATTGAATCAAAGTAAAAAGTGACTCACCTCATTTCAGATGTAATTTCTAAAAACCACAGAGAAGTGAAAAGAAACTACAGAGATTATTCTGGGTTAAAAAGATAAAAACCAAAGAGAAATATTAATCTGTTCAAAATCCCACATATATAATCTTAGAAATAAAATATCTCCTTAAAAAAAAAAAGAGATATAATTTCAAAACCAGAGAGAAGTAGTATTCTCATTCAAAACCGCAGAGAAATATTATTTCCGTTCAAATTCAAAACTGCGCACTGTTCAATACTTTAATTTATATTTATAGGTTACATTAATATTTTTATTATTTAATAGATTTACAATTTTATCACTTATTATTTTCTATAATAATTGATATATTATTAATACTTTAATGTACATTTATTAATGTTTTGATATATTATTAATACTTTAATGTATTGATATATTATTAATACAGTCTGAGTGGGCCTAATGGTTAAGAACATGTGTTTCTTCTTAAGAGGCCACAAAATCGAGAGGGGGGTAGGGTATGTATACCTTCGTAGAATTTACGAGTCAAATCCTTGGGCGGAGGGGGGTCTCTTGTCCCACAAACAAGGGGGTCTCATACAACGTTTTAATAATACAAATAATATTTTAATATTATAGTGTAATATTTTAATGTAGGTTTATTCTAATGTATTAAAAATGTCTTTTAATTTATTAATGTATTATTGTATTTTTGGAGTCTTTATTAATATATGAATGTTTTATTATTGTATTAATTAATAATACTTTAAGAATTTATTAATTGTATTCAATACTTTATTCATGTATTAATTAATTAACCAATATTTTAAGGGACTAATGTAATTATGTATTTTTAATATATTCTTAATTTATTATTTTAATATTTATTTTACTAATGTATTTTTAATTTGTTATTTTAATATTTGTTTTATTAATAGTTTAATTAATTAACCAATATTTTAAAGGACTAATGTAATTATGCATTATTACTGTATTGATTTTTTTATTACTGTATGTATATTTTATTACTGTATTTTTAATTTATTATTTTAATATTTATTTTATTAATATATTAATAGTTTAATGTAAGAATGTAATAACTGGATTTTTAATGTATTTTTACTTTATTAATGTATTATGTATTAATGTGTTTATACTTACATTGATTAATACAATACATTAACAGTATGGTGATCTTGGAAAGCTTCTCTTAATGGTTTTCGAGCATAGAAACAAAATTCCAAAAAATCACAAGTAATCACTTACCCTCTTAAAGTTCCATAAACCAATTAGATATTAGTGAAGATTAATCATCTTCATCATCATTATTAAGCTCTTTATTAATTATTAATGTATTAATAAATTATTTTATACATTACATTAAGATATTAATTAATACATTTATGTAATAAAACATTAATGTATTTATACATTATTTATATATTATTACTTTATCAATGTATTAATTACTTTATTAATGTATTTTTGCCTTAATGATATATTAATTTATTATTACTTTAGTAATGTATTTATATATTAATAATGTATTAATAATATATAAAAATATACTTTACTTATGTTTTAATTTATTAATGTATTTACTTTATTAATTAATACCTTACATTATTACTTTATTATTAATTTAATGATGTATTTATTTTATGATTTAATGTATTCTTTTATTTATGATTAATGTATTATTTAATTTTTTATTACAATATTTAATTAAATATATTAATTTACTTATTAGTATAATTACATGTAATAATTAGTTAATACATTAACTGTCTATTAATATATGAATGGTCGTTCCTAAACATGTTTACTCTCAACTAGAAACAACCACATTTAAGTAAAAAGTGGTTGATGTATGCGGATTTGCATCGTTTATTTTAAAAGGTGGAAAATGACTTCAATGGGGTATATCAACCACCTTTTACTTAAATGTGGTTGTTGTTAGTTTATATGATGTCTACAACTAGCAATAACCACTATATAAAAGTGATTAATATAGTTTGGAAAAGTGGAAAAAGGTGTGTATCTACTTTTTTCACAAAGGGTATCCATCTACTTATATCAACCACTTTCATAAAGTGGTTGTTGCTAGTTGACGACCCACATACCTTGGGGACTACTATTTAATATATTAATACATAATTAATATATTAATTAATTATTACTTTAATGTAATATATAATAATAATGTATTAATGTATAAATTAAATCATTAATGTACATTAATGTATAATGTAACATATTAATTGATTGACACATTAATAATATAATTTATTAAATAATTAATGCATTGAAAAAGTAGTAATAAACTAATAAAATAATACAATAATAATCCATTAAATGTATTGAATGCATTAATCAATACATTACTAAAGTATTAATACATTAATAAAGTAATATATTAATCATATATTAATAAATTATTAATATATTGACCTTAATGTAATGTAAGGTTTATGATAGATTAATAATGTTATGCATTAATTAATTTATGTATTAATACATTACTAAAGTATAAATACATTAATAATATATTAAATACATTTTTAATAAATACATTATTAAAGTATTAATGGATTATTACATTAAGGTAATGTATAAATTAAAATATTAACTTACATTACTATATAATGTAACACCTTAATTAATTTAATTGATAAATTAATAATGTAGTGTATTAATTAATTAGGAATACATTCATTAAGTAATACATTAATAGAGTCATAATACTTTTATTAATAGATTATTAAATTATTAATATATTAATAATACCTTATTACATTAATGTATTGTAAAAATTAAAGTTTTAATATATAAATGTATAAAGTAACATATTAAATTATTAATACATTAATAATACATTATCAACGTATTAATACATTAATTGACAATGACTATGGTTGACCATGACCATGTTTAACTTTGGTATACCTTGGTTGATTTTGCAAAGGAAAGGTTGACTATGGTTAATTGTGGTTCTCCTTCACCATGGTTGACTGTGGTTGACCATGACCATGGTTGACTATGGTTGATGGGGGTTTATTATGGTTGACCATACCCATGGCTGAATTTCATTGACCATGTGCATTTGATTATGGTGGGCCACGTTGACTATGTTTAACCATAGTTTATTATACTACTACTAATAATAATAATCTATTTTTAAGGTCATGACTAAGCCACACCAAATTGGTGTATGAGACCCCCTTGTTTGTGCGACAAGGGAGTCCCTTTGCCCAACGATTTGACTGGTAAAGTATACAGAGGTATACATACCCTACCCCCCTCTGGATTTGAACTTGTGACCTCTTAGGAGGAAACACATTTTCTTAACCATTAGGCCCACTCAGACTGTATTATGAAACTACTGCATTGCAATGCTCATTAGGTTTTGTTCTTTCTATTATGACATCAACTTTTGTTCATCACATGACATCGTAAGGTTATGGTCATCAAGTTACAACGAAAGGTTTTTGTTTGTCACATTATGGTGTTGGAATAGGTTTGTCACAGTTCGACAGTGGGTTATGTTCGTCACATTATGACGTCGTTAAATGTTCATCTCATTGTAATGTTGTTCTATCTTTGTCACATAACTACATTAGGTTGTGTACATCACATTGCGAGAATGGGTTGTGCTCATCCTATTGCGACGTTTGGAAATATTTGTCACAATGGGATGTCATTTTATGTGCATCACATTCCAACGCAAGGGTATGTTCATCACAATGCAATGTTCATTTATGTTTGTCACATTGCTACAATAAGGCTATGTTCATCACACTGTGATGTCCATATATGTCCGTCACATTATGATGTCCATATATGTTCGTTACATTGTGATATTATTATGTTTGGTATATTAAAACGTTTCTATGTTCGACACATTGCGTGTAACATACCCCAAATTTCACTAAAATTAAAAAAAATAGATTAGGGGAAAACACTATAAATTGTCGAATCTGCCGTGACAAACCTAACACTCTTTATAAATTTGTGTCACTATTTATGTGCTTACTGCTACATCCATGAATACATACCATAGTTGTCTCCCTTGTTTACATGAGATCTAGTCTTCTTGCTATTGCATTGAAGTTTTCTTACTATGGTTATTGTTGTAAGGATTGACTACAAAAAAAGGTTGGGTTTTCATCAAACCCATACTAACATTACTCAACATTATAGCATTATCCCCTTCCCATTACATAACCTATGCCATGCATAAAATATCCATGCTATATAGGTCACCCGTATAAAATATACTATGCATAAACAATCCATAATAGATAGATCACTCATATAATATCCATATTATATAGGTCACCCATATAACCTATGCTATTTGTAACCAATATATAAAACATAAAGATCGATACTTGGATTAAGGCTACGACTATACTACATTTACCCTTATGGACTATAGTCTACACGCTAGGTAAAATTGCCCCTACTAAGCAATTTCCATAGGGGTAAGTTAGCGAACATATGACATGTCGTATAGTCTAAGTATGAAGTTATACAAATGGTTAGTTATTACCAATATAACATTTGGTTACATGTCCACTCAATATTAACGAATTTTGAAAAGAAAGAGAAGGTGGAAGTTAGGTCAGATCTGCACCTCCGTCGACGTTTGGTCTTGGCATTAAAGCTAGGTCACATCCAATAATGGATAACTGACCATCCTAGGTACTCTCTAGGTCTGTCATTGTTGAACCACCCATTGCGGCTTCGACACCTTAGACATTCCACATGGAAAGGGTGGGGTGGCATAATCGACATTCCTCCCATCATAGAGAAGTTTGAGGTGCCATTACTCTTCATAAATAATCTCTTGGGTCTCATTTTACTTTGGTCATCCCTCCATTTACCCTCATGTCCGACCCTAGCATTCGACTCTATTACTATACTTGACTCTGTGGTGGCCTTCAGTTCTGTTACAATGTTTTTCTCTGTCATGGAATTTGTAAAGGGTCTCCACAGCGCAGTGAGTACTCTATACCTTCCTTCATCAATTTTGAAAGTGGTTCTTCTATTGTTTAGGGTATTTGCCTTACGGTGTTTCTTTGCCTATTAGTTTTCTTTGCAATTACGATAAGCATCCCGTGAATTATCTTCTCTATCTAAAATAGTTAGTGTACTCTATGGAATACTTCCTCTGCCTATTTATTGTATTTCTCCGTGACATAAGTCTTGGTAACATCTATTTCATTCTCTGTGGAACACCTCTTGTATATGTATCGTGCTTCTGTGTAGCATAATTTTTGTGACATAAATTGCCTTCCGTGTGAATACTTCTCATATATGCATGGTACTTCTCTGTGGTATAAGTTTGTAACATACATTGCCTCCTCTGTGATAACCTCCTTTGTCTGTGTATTCGTGCTTCTCTGTGGCATAAGATTTTTGGTAACTGTTGGCATCCCTACATGTTTTTTCTATTTTTAATGACAAATGACACCTCATCCTGTAAATATTATTATTTGAGGGTGATTTTTCAATTGTAAAAATGATGTTTTGATCATTCCTATTTATTTTTATCTTGCGTTTTCATGCTTCATTCATGACTGAAAGCATGAATGAAGCATTAAAACTTAAAATCGTATTGCAATTAAGACTTAGTCTTTAAAAGGGTCAATGTGCTTACATATATTTTTGAATGTTGTTTTCCTTTGAGCTTATCATATATCAATGAAACACTTATTTCAAGTTTCTCTTGGATTGTAAGCTTATATCTTGGATCTTTTGTAAATATACCAAGAATTGACTGGCATTTGGACTATAGACTTGTTCATTTAAATTTCTTGGTAAATCAACTTTGATTTTATACCAAATTTGATTAGCATTTGGTTTGAAAACATATCCATATCCTAGCCGTTGCAAAATGAGTATACCCATTACATGTGATGGGAATTAATCACACTACGATCATACCCTGTACCTCATTTTTAGATGGCAATTTGAAGTGACAATCCTCTCATTATAGATCAAGGTCTAGTGTTACACTCTGTATCCAAAACGTTTATCACCAGAACTGCTTGAATTTCATGTGTGAAACCCTTATGCTCACATCATGGTCGCGATGGTGTGATTGCTAGTTTTACTCCTTTTTTTGGCTTAGACTTTCCTCTGTTGCTGCTACCTCTCACCACTGTCTTTCAAACCCACAACAAGTTTGAGTCACGCTCATTACAGTCTGTTCATACCCTTAATGGCTCATGTTGTCTGAATCCAACCAAATGACTTTGAGTTTTATGTTTGTAAAATCTCGTATTTGCCTGTGAGAGACACAGTTTTGCGGGAAGGTTTCTGGGAAAATCGTTATGAATTAGATCAAACCCTTGAAAACCCATTCCATAAATGGGCCCATTTACCTTCACCGTGGACATATTCTTCAAAACGATACAATTCAAAGGTATATCTCATTCTTTGGAGGGAAAAATCTCAGAATTTGTTTATGGCTGAGGTAAGCATTTTTGTTTGTTTTGCTCAAAGATCCAAGCTTGTTATTGGTTTTGTTGGGTTCCAAGTTATATGCCCTTCCTCTATTTATGAGAATGCAGTAGAATTTGCCTCTCCATTTAAATAAAAATTCTATCTCTTGCATGTCTAACCCTGCTGTCCAAAAATTGTGTGTTCATCCACAAAAAGACTATGTTATCGTAGATCTACTCTCTGTTGCAGTTCGAAACCCATTAGGAGAAACCCATGGTTTGATTTCATGTTCAAAAAACCATGGGAGGAAGTATTAGATGTATTAAAGGATAAAAACCCTCCTATTATTGAATATGATCAGGGTTTCATTAACAAATCAATAATTCGGTTTTAATTTGGAAAACAAGAGGATTAAGTAGGCTGAATAATACTCAACCAATTTCACTATTTTAAATTCAGTTCTGTAGGTGTCTCTTTGGAAAATTGATGGAATAGTGAATGGCTATTTTTTATTTTATTATGTTTTAAAAAAATAAAAGATTTCATTTTTATTTTTACTATTTCAAACTAGCTACAAAAACCTATAGCTTACCTTTTTCTAAAAATTAGTTTGAATCTAAGTCAAATCTCATATAAAATTTAGGAATTATTAGTTAATAAAATATTTGACTTGCTCATTTCATTTTTTCAGTATAAGATGTATTTGATGTTGATCTTATGGGATGGAGCATTCTAGACTTAGTCGATCAACTATCTTATTTTTTCTTATTTTGTAAATAGGTGAAAATTCTCATAAATTTTTAAGATTTAGTTTGATCTTGAGTGGCTTTTAGACCCTCTATATTTGTAACTTTTAGATCTTTTTCAGATTTGATCCTATCTTAGAATATAGGAAGTTTAGCTTACATGAACTCTTTAAATACTCCATATTTTGTAACGGAAATCATCTTGGCTGAGGGCATAAGATGGACGAGTGATTCCAAGACTCAATGAAACAACATATATTCATTTTGGCTTTAGCCTTTTGTTACTGAAGTTTTCATTTATGTTTTTTTAATATTAATACATTAATAGGTTTGATAGCTTTAGAATAAATGATCTAATGATGTCTGGGATGTTTATATTATAAATACCATCTATAACGTGTTGCTCTTGATATAATTACTGTGATCATATCTTGAATCAGAATGAATGGATTTATCTTTGAATTTTAATTAAATGATGAAATGCATAAGTTAATTCTAGATTTATCTTGTTGTAATTATATGTAATTATAAGATCGCAGATTTATATTTGTGTTTCCTCTTCTGTCATTAAAACTAAGCTGCCAATACATGTTTTAAATTTATTTCGAACAGTTATAAAGTTCATTGCAGATTTCTCTCTTGGACATGGCAGCTTGATGTTCTTCACTCATACAGACGCTTGGATGCACCTCATTAAATAATAAATAGGTTAGCTCATTTGTATTTCTCGTTTATGTCATTTACATATTAATGAAATCAGAATGTATGGTTCAACTTTCGTCTATCCACACGTCTGCGTTTCATAATTTATTAAATTCAATATTATTTTAGATTTGTAAAAGAAAAACATAAAATATTTTTTATCTTCTTTCTTTATCTGCTTCTTAAAATAAATCATTTTCACATCGATTTTCGTAAGTTTCGATTAAAACTTGCAGTTCGTAAATGATGTACATAAGTGATATTAGTATATTTCTACTTAAATACACCTACAATACTTATATTAAAGCACATGTACACACACACACACACACACACACACATATATATAGTGTTTAGTGAATAATTAGTTATTTATTTCTTTCATTTGTTTTTCTTTTAGGATTTTAGATTGGCTAACAGAGCCATTAAACCCATCAAAACGAGTCATACAAAATGCCTTGGGTTACTTAGACAACCCCAGACTAGACTCTTTCTTCCAGTTGATGGACGGTCATTTTCCCCCGTTGAAAAATGGTGCTAGAAGGAGGGCTAACTGACAAGATGGTCTTGTAGGAGCCTTTATTTCAAATGTATTTAATTTCCCCATGGCTCCCCAAATCACTGTATTGGAACATGCTTTCCACTTCTAATTACTTGATGTTCCCAATGAGACAGTCTCTCGCTTGTCCAAACTCACCTTTGATGGTAGGGTGAATGTATCTGCTAAACACCACCTTAACAAGTTTTGGTGCAAATGCATCAAACATGACATTTCTGATTTAAAATTTTTATGCATATTGTTCGCTTTCAATTTAAGAGGTCGGATTAAACATTGGTTTGAGTCTTTTCCGGTGTATCACATTTTTGATTGGTTTCTATTTGTAGAGGAATTTTTAGATTCTTTTGAAATCTATGATTACAATCAATTATGTGAATAATTTTAGACTTTGTTAATCAATGACGATTCATCTTCAGAAGGATTTTCGACAAGAATCCATCATGTTCTCTGTAAATATAATCTCGATGACATGTCATTTGTACTAAATCTCCTCTATGATTCTTGCATCCCTTTCATCTAGTCATATTCAATCGCGAATGACAAACCAGTTACAAATCCTATCACTCAATTGCGAGAAGAATTGTGTTCGCAGAATGAGAGGAATCCATCTAAAAATTTTGAACAAGTAAGGGGGGTAGAATCTATTGACAAGGTTCTTACTAACAACCAAAATGGTTTTTCCTCTAAACCATTGTATTTTTAGTCTTCGACCATCGTGGAATAAGATTAGATTTTGGTTCAAGGTGAATGTCCTCATTCTTGTAACTCGTGCTCTAGTCAATATTTAAATGCAGTTATTGAGGAACACTAAGGTGATGAAAATTTTCTTAAACATTCTAACACTCCTATGAAACTGATTAGAGATGAAGATATGCAATTGGAAGGAGAAACCTTAAACCTTCATCCTCAAATAGTACCTTATCAACATGAAAGATTAGATGTTTTTCATGAAAGTTTTGAATTATCTATCATACGGGAGGCAAACCTAGATGATCATATTATGTTGAAGAATTTATCACCAAAATAGAGTGAAATTTTTAAAGAAAGTGAAGAGAAATGTCTTGAGAATACCATTGTTAAATATCATAGCTCAAGGCATTCTTTTCATGTGCTTATTTATGATTCCTTTTACTCTTTATATCATGATCTCTTCTTAGATTCTGGTGGACTTGATACTTTACCCACAACATCCTACTCTTTTCCGCCACAATCATATCCTTTCGATATGCCAAGATTTGGTGAAATTAATTCCAAACATAACATTTATAAAGTCGAATTTGATGCTCTTTCACTTTCATCACTCACACGGGAAAAATAAATGTTGCGAGATGATTTTACACAGTTTATTTTTGAAAAAGACAATGCACTCTCTCTTATGAAGATCAAACATTCTACGTTGCATATTCATTCTTTGATTAGCTCAAATTTGATTGTTTATGCTTCACATTTTGAAACGATCAATCTCATCAAAGGAATCATTCAAACCAATAATCTAATTTATGTCACAAATCATTTTATGATGTGTTCCCATTGATATATTCGTTTTATCAAAGTCACAGTCTGCATCCTCATTTTTATGATAGGATCTTAGGATGGCTTGAATATTCGTATATTAAAAAATTTCATAATAAAGACAAAGTTGTGCTTTCTTTGTTTTTACCTAAATATCTAGGAAGTAGGCATGACATATTTCTTTTAGATCCTCCATGTGAATAAATTAATGAACACTTAGAGAATTGTCAGGAGGATGGGGCACTTCAGCCTTGGTTGATGGTCATGTCAGTTCCCCATAATCTTGACAAGTTTTCCAAAATTACTTACACTCTTCCATGCCATTATGACTCATATCACGACAAGATTGCATAATGGTTGGAGAATCCATACAGCAAGAAATTTCAAGGGAATCGTAAGATCATGTTTTCTTTGTTTTTAAATGATGATTATGAAGGTTAGTATGATATGTTTCTGTGATTTTTTGATATACTACCAATTGTTTTAGTAATATTTGATTTTGTTTCCATTGCAGGATTGGGGCTACTCTGATGGCTACATTGGAATCATGAATTCACGTAGTATTTTGATTTGTTTAGTAGTTAGAGTAGGTTTATGAGAAGGTTTTATTTTAGCTTTCTTTCTCACTGTTTCTTTTTGTAATAATGCAGTTAAAAAATAGAAGTGGGTGAACCGAGAGAACCATCATATGATTGTTGTCAGTGAAGTCCACTTAGACCCTTTTCTCTTTGCTTTTCATTGAACATTTCTTTTCAAAGACGCAGTATCATCATGAAAATATGAAATGAAAAGTAAAGAGATAAGTAAATCTGAACTATCAATTCAGCCCTGAACCAAGGTGTCACGAGTAGGAATGCACTCATATTAATGAGGATTTTTCCATTTTCTGTTAGTCTCTAAAGACATTTTCGCGTGATGATCCCAGATTCACATCTGTACATATTTTTATTTTTAAAGTTTTCTTTTGGTTGTTGATTTTGGTTCTTTTCATTTTTCTTGTTTTCACTGTTTTCTGAATAATCTTATGTCTGTGTCACCTTTTAGTTCGTGAAGGGAAACCAGAGTGCATCATTATAAAGACAGTCAAGGTATTTTAAAGCATCAATGTTGTAAAACTATTGAAACTCAGACTAGCTAAAGAAACTTTATGTTCGAAGTTGGTTTCCTGGTTTCACTTTTTAATCATGAGCATACATGATCATCATTAAATATCTTTACCCTGTCCCTGTTTTTAAAAAAAACAACTCAAGTATGCCTTCCTTTCCTTGAAAAATTATTCTTGTCAGAAGACTAATTTCAGATCATAAATGAAGGTTATCAAGTGAAAAATTAAAGGCTAGGAAATGTCAAGTGTTCTGAAAACTAAAATTTTCAGCATCACCCCACTCTTCTGAAGATCATTAAATTTATATCAGATTATAAATAATTTCTTGAGAGTTGTGGGAAGTGTCTGTAAACCCAACGAGAAACTGAACAGGTCTGTTGGCAGCGGGTAAATGCATGCATGATGCCAAGACAACTTCACTAGGGTATTGAACAAGCCTGCTGGCAGTGAAGTAATGTCGGGTTCAAGAAAATTATCAGGTATGAATTTTGATAGTTTTCGTAAATGCCCTTCATTTTGAATTGAAAATTCTTAGACAGGGTAGAGGTGATAGAGTGCTTTAATTGACATCCTTGTCAAGGATATGGATGCCTACTGGAAGCAGTGGCCCTATCAACAGTATCAGAGCCATTGATTTGAATATCGTGCTCTCATAATTAAAATTTGTCACCAGATCTCATTTGAACAGAAAGACATCTGAAGCTGGACTATGTGATAATTGTTGGAATTTGATTGAGATGCTTGATTTCCTTCAACTATTCTTTTATCTTTAATCATTCTGATCAGTCCTAACATGAACTCATTGGTGATGTAGAGATAACTACTTCTCCCAGTAAGTCACCATTGTTGGCATCCCTACATGTTTTTTCTATTTTGAATGACAAATGACACCTCATGTAGCTGCCTACGCCTCATCCCATAAATATTACTATTTGAGGGTGATTTTTCGATTATAAAAATGATGTTTTGATCATTCCTATTTATTTTTATCTTGCATTTTCATGCTTCATTCAAGACTGAAAGCATGAATGAAGCATTAAAACTTAAAATCGTATTGAAATTAAGGCTTAGTCTTTAAAAGGGTCAATGTGCTTACATCTCTTTTTGAATGTTGTTTTCCTTTGAGCTTATCATATATCAATGAAACACTTATTTCGAGTTGCTCTTGGATTGTAAGATTATATTTTGGATCTTCTGTAAATATACCAAGAATCAACTAGCATTTGGACTATAGACTTGTTCATTTAAATTTCTTGGTAAATCAACTTTGATTTTATACCAAATTTGATTAACATTTTGTTTGAAAACATATCCCTATCCTATCCTTTTCAAAACGAGTATACCCATTACATGTCATGGGAATTAATCACACTACGATCGTACCCTGTACCTCGTTTTTAGCTGGCAATTTGAAGTGATAGGCCTATCATGACAAATCAAGGTCTAGTGTTACACTCTGTATCCAAAATGTTTACCACCAGAACTGCCTGAATTTCATGTGTGAAACCCTTATGCTCACATCATGGTCGCGATGGTGTGATTTCTAGTTTTAGTCCTTTTTTTTTTGCTCATACTTTCCTCTGTTGTTTCTACCTCTCACCACTGTCGTTAAAACCCAAAGTTATTTTGAGTCGCCCTCATTACAGTCTGGTCATACCCTTAATGCCTCCTATTGTCCGAATCCAACCAAATGACTTTGACTTTTCTGTTTGTAAAATCTCGTATTTGCCTGCTAGAGACAAGTTTTTGCGGGAAGGGTTTGGGAAAACTGTTATGAATTAGATCAAACCCTTGAAAAACCATTCCAGAAATGGCCCCATTTACCGTCACCATGGGCAAATTCTTCAAAATGATACAATTTCAGAGGTATATCTCATTCTTTGGAGGGAAAAATATCAGAATTTCTTTGTGGCTGAGGTAAGCGTTTTTGTTTGTTTTACTCAGATATCTGACTTGTTATTGGTTTTTCTGGTTTCCAAGTTATATGCCCTTCCTCTTTTTATGAGAATGTAGTAGAATTTGCCTCTCCATCTAGATAAAAATTCCAACTCTTGCATGTCTAACCCTGTTGTCCAAAAACTATGTGTTCATCCACAAAAATACTATGTTATCACAGATCTACTCTCTGTTGCACTTCGAAACCCATTGGGAGAAATCCATGGTTTGATTTAATGTTCAAAAAACAATGGGAGGAAGTCTTATATGTATTAAAGGATAAAAACCCTCCCATTATTGAATATCTTCAAAGTTTCATTAACAAATCAATAATTCGGTTTTGATTTGGGAAACAAGAGGATTAAGTAGACTGAATAATACTCAACCAATTTCACTATTTTAAATTTGGATTTGTAGGTGTCTCTTTGGCAAATTGCTAGAATAGTGAATGACTGTTTTGTTTTGATTATGTTTTAAAAAAATAAAATATTTCATTTTTATTTTTACTATTTTAAACTAGCTACAGAAACCTGTAGCTTACCTTTTTCTAAAAATTAGTTTGCATCTAAGTCAATTCTCATATAAAATTTAGGAATTATTATTTAATAAAATATTTGACTTGCTCATTTCATTTTTTTAGGATAAGATGTATTTGATGCTGATCTTATAGGATGGATCAAGCTAGACTTAGTCGATCAACTATATTCTTTTTTCTTATTTTGTAAATAGGAGAAAATTCTCATAAATTTTGAAGATTTAGTTTGATCTTTAGTGGCTTTTAGACCCTCTATATTTGTAACTTTTAGATCTTTTTGAGATCTTATCCTATATTAGAAGATATGAAGTTTAGCTTACATGAACTCTTTAAATACTCCATATGTTGTAATGGAAATCATCTTGGCTGAGGGAAGAAGATGGACGAGTGATTCCAAGACACAATGAAACAACATATATGCATTTCGGCTTTAGCCTTTTGTTAATGATGTTTTCAGTTATGTTTTCTTAATCTTAATACATTAATAGGTATGATAGATTTAGAATAAATGATCTAATGATGTCTGGGATGTTTATATTATAAATACCATCTATAACTTGCTTCTCTTGATATAATTACTGTGATCATATCTTCAATTAGAATGAATGGATTTATCTTTGAATTTTAATTGAATGATGAAATGCATAAGTTACTTCTAGATTTCTTTTGTTGTAATTATGTGTAATTACAAGATCACAGAGTTATATTTGTGTTTCCTCTTTTGTCATTACAACTAAGCTGCCAATACATGTTTTAAATTTATTTAGAACAGTTATAAAGTTCATTGCATATTTCTCTCTTAGACATGGCAGCTAGACGTTCTTCACTCATACAGACGCCTGGATGCACCTCATTAACTAATAAATAGGTTAGCTCATTTGTATTTATCAATTATGTCATTTACATATTAATGAAATCAGAATGTATGGTTCAACTTTCGTCTATTCACACGTTTGTGTTTCATAATTTATTAAATTCAATATTAGTTTAGATTTGTAAAAGAAAAACATAAAATATTTTTTATGTGCTTTCTTTATCTGCTTCTTAAAAGAAATCATTTTCACATTGATTTTCATAAGTTTTAATTAAAAATTGCATTTCGTAAATGATGTACATAAGTGAGATTAGTATATTTTCCCCTTAAATACACCTACAATACTTATATTAAAGAATATGTACATATA
>JZKD02S1543877.1:169303-181776 GCA_000966675.3 Picea glauca | reverse complement strand
GTTTTTATTTTAGGATTTTAGATTGGCTAACAGAGCCATTAAACCTGTCAGAATGAGTCATACCAAACGGCTTGGGTTACTTAGACAACCACGGACCGGTCTCATTCTTCCAATTGATGGATGGTCATTTTCGCCCGTCAATGGTAACATATATTTCATTTCTCTGTGGAGTGATTCCCTGTATGTATCGTTCTTTCTATAGTATAGATTTTGTAATATATACATTGCATTCTCTGCGGATTTTTTTTTGTTGTAAAGTCGAAGTCTCTGTGGGTCAACATACATATAAATACTTATTCACAAAATTTGTTCTTTGAACCCTTTGCTTGGGTGTTTTTTTTTCGGCACAAGGTGAGATAGAAACTGTAGCCTTATCTCAATATAAGGTGCCAAGAGGCATCGTGAATCATGAACCCTTGGTCAGGTTGGTAAAGAAAGTATTCAAACACTTTCTTCTTTTTTTTTCGAAAAAGGCTTCAGACCTAGAGGTAGTCTGCGAAGACTTCTTGTAATAGATTTAGTATATTTATTTTTCATTCAAATTCATCTTAAATGATAAAAACCAATACCCATGGATAGATTACCAATGTTTAAAGGTTAATGTATTACCTCTGTAACATTTCTCTGATACTTCTTTCTTTAACTGAATTATTTCTCTAATAATCGAGGTTAATTCGTGAGGGTTGTTACCTCTACCAACGTTAATTTTTAGTTGGTGTAAAAGCAACTGGGTTTTTAGTTTATGAATTGTTTATCTAAGCTAGGGTTTTACCCTCACAACCATGAAATCCCTTCATGTGTGAACATGGCTTTGCCCAAAATCCAAGTTTATGGTTATAATTCCCACATAGCATATACTATTACCGTTCTATTTCGTAAGGGGAAAATGACTTGTTGTTTCTTCTATTTTGTCAAAACATACATTTTCTTTAATGATTATAATATTGTGTTTTCCTCTATAACTCTATTCTCTGTATTTAGCTATTTAAGATTTCTTTAGAGAATATGTACAGGAACACTGTAACAACAAAGATTTTAATTATCGTCATTCTTTTCTTTAAATTACTTATGTTAAAGTTTATATATGGACACAAGAATTGATGATGGGCTCCTTCTTCTTTGTGAGGGTACCCATCAACTAGTTACGGGTCCACTCCTCCTCCTTCTGTATCATGGATATATTTCCTCATAAGGAGCAAAGGGGATTTGATTTCATCGTGGCCAAAGATAAGTTATGTCCTTGATTTATTTTTATTTAATTTCACAAGAATTTAAATGCTAGTGAAGTTACTAAACCCTCGTTTTAATTCTCTTGCAGGTTGGGAAGATCGGTATGCTCGGGTGAAGGAAACATATTACCATAAAAGGTATTCAAGTTGCATGTCCTTCTTTGACCGACCTATGCACGTTCTTAAATCTTTGTTTATAGTACAAGAGGTTGGGGAGTTTTTTTTTTGTCTATGACACTCCAACTGTAATGTTTGAACAAAGATCTATTAAATACAATGGTTACTTTTGCAAGACACTTTGATTTCTACTATATCACTATATTTCTGTGGTAATAAAGAATGTATTCAGACTGTTATTATTTCTATCTATTCTCTGCAGTGTTTGTTTGTGTACAGATTTGAATAATAATTCAAAAATATATATATTCAATGGCCAATAGGCACATAAACATAGATGTACTAATTTCTTTATGCGCGCACACACACACACACACACACACACACACACACACACACACACACACATATTCAATGGCCAATAGGAACATAAACATTTATCTACTACTTTATTTAAGCATGAGTACACACACACACACACACACACACACACACACACACATATATATATTCAATGGCCAATAGACACATAAACATAGATCTAATGTTTCTATATGTATGAGTGTATATATATGTGTGTGTGTGTGTGTGTACAACCATCATAGTTCAAATAAACAATATTTCCAATATCATTTAACTATGATAAGCCATAGTATAACATGGTTATACAGTCCCTTAAGAACTGATTTCACTTATGTATACACATTAAACATATTCCTAACAAGTAAAATAACCATAAATACAATATTGACAAAGGAATACAAGATGAGATACATATTTGAAAACTGATGCTCAAACACAAATGGAACAACCACGTTCCACCCAATCGTAGAACAAAACACCCAAGATCACTAGTCCTTTTCACCCCCTAGCGTGACCATGAGTCCATAAGAGAAAACTGAATGATCCTTCTTAGCTATAGTCACTATTGGAAAATATATAATCCTAAACTTTGAGATTTACATTCTCCACTTCTTGAAAATATAATCTTTCCCAAAGTGGTAACTCATAAATTAACTTTCAAAATTTAAAACAAATTCATTTTTGGTTAATTGGTAATAAGGTGCACATGATATCTGTCATTGATGAAGTTTCCCCATTTGATTGAACGATCCTATTTTCCCCATAGGTTTTTAGCCACCTGATTGTTAAAGAATCAAATCACTAAAGGTCGCTCGAGGGCTTTGCGCTTTGGGAATTTTGAGAAGTCTTAACGATAAAGGACCTGAAACCCTAAAGTGTTTGTTCCTCACTTTTCATAAACATTTAAAGGACATGAGTCATAGTACACATGTATAATTTGAGTCTTCCCTACGTTAACACGTGGCACCCCCTGCCCTCAACACATCATCCAAAATGACGTCATCTTCGACATGTCACTACGGGAGATGACCCTTTGGAAATATAACAAAGAGCTAATTCACAAATGCACGAAAGACAAAAATGTCGAAGTATTAAATTTTAATTAATTATGTTAATATCGTTCAAATTATAATTAATGACTTATCACTTCAGAGTTCAGACGTTTACCTTTAATCATATTTAAAAATCTCTGAAATCTCAATTTCTGAAGAACTCAAACTTAATATGATTAATTAAAACCTAAAAGTGATTATCGGATAATTAATGTTTTCGTAGTTTCGGGTTTCAGGAATTTCTTCTCGAGCTATAGTTAAAAATATCCAAGTCTGAATATCTGAAGCACTTGAAGCTAAAAATGATTAATTAATATTTTAAAAGATATTATCTCATAATTAACCTTTCGCGGATTCGTGATTCGGGAAATTTCAACTCTGTTTCATCCAAAACTCCCGAACACGAACCACCGATATTAATGGCATTTATCACAAATCAACGACAATGATTTTTAGCATAGATTGTGGATCACTAGGTATACTTTCCCATTAAGGTTAATAAATTTTCCGTCACTAAAGGTATACTCGAATCAATGCACTTGATGTGAATGAAAATGCTTTATTCTGAATTTGATTTTCATCTTCTGCAAAGTAGTAAGTTTTATCCGGGTAAGGAGCTCACGTAATTCCTCTACAACAGGTATCCTCATTTTTTTTTTGATATCATGGCACCATGGAAGATGTTCAATAATACCGATGCAACTGGTGAAGGTTAAAATCTGAATGCAGACATTCTGTCAGACACTATGCTGCGAGCTATAGACTCGGTTAAATATTGTACACGAGTGTTCGAGATTCTAGAACACGAGGTTATAAATTGCCCAGAAGACTCCGGCAATGAAGTGGATGATACTCACAGAGATAAACTTAGATATATAGCCCAATCCGATCATCACAACATAGATGTGCGACCGAGACTCATGTCGTATAATGACATGATATGTCGGGCCCTGAAAAATGTCGACATCCAAACCAAGAGCATTTTCAACTATCAAAAGGTTGTTGTTAGGTATTTTCGACTAGAACACATCCAAGTAATGTATAAGCTATATCCTGATCCTAAATATAATTACAATGATGCATTCATGTTGGATTTTGAGAAACATGAATGCATAGAATATGACAAGATCTATCTTGATATAATCAAGTCCTGGTGGGGGTACCCAGAAAAATTCAGTGCTGATGCCCATGGAATTTATGCCATAGCATCATTGGATACTCATAGGATTTATGTAGCTATGATTATCTGTAGACTATTCGAGAAGAAGAGTCCTACTCATTTCCTGGTGGCATGGGTTTCAATTATGCACGACGTGGCCGAGGGATTCTCCTTTAATTGGGCCAAAATTTTATCAGACAACTTGGATAAAGAAATCACTAAATACAATTTGGTGAAGTCAAAGGGGTAGCCTGCCCATTTCTATATGTCCACATATATCATGTATTCTATTTTCTTCATAACCCCTTTCTCACTGATGAATTGGAGTTGGACCCCGACCAACGCAAAACCTATTCACTTCTATCACTCCAAGATGTGGGAGGACAAGGCCAAATATTTCTTCTACGAAATATGCCACCATGTGGTAGTGCTCGTTCATATAGCTTTATATGGTTTTCCACCCCCTCAAATTTCAGACAGAATCATGGGAAATCTGGGAAAAATAGAATATTGGTTCATCGAAGAAAATTTCTCTTACATCAGGGTCTTGAGATGCCCAGTCCCTCCCCATGCTCTCCTAATATTTTTAATAGACCAGATACTATCTTGAGAAGTATCTTATCAAACTGTGACACCGGCGTGAACAAGGAACTAAAATAAACCCAAAAAATGTATGGCCTACCTTCCCTCTCCAGGTTGGTATGTTTTCACTATCAGACTTCAATCACTCCAAGGTGGAGGTTGTATCTTTGGAGTATGTCAAATTGGTTGACATCGAATTTAAAAGGCATGACCCACACAAAATCATGGACAACCACCTATCCCAATAGAACCTGAAGAGATATGTGCATGAAAACACCCCACATGATGAAATGTTCAGGGGAGTTAGGTATTACAAGGAGGTACTAAACAAGTTCCAAGCCTTGTCCCGAGATCAACAAGTTGACTTCCTCAATTTCCAAATACATAGATGAAACATCTTGCTGAAAATACTATAGGGAGAATCGATAACCACTTCTTCTACACATGAATCTGTACCTACAGTTTGTGCATCAGGGAACTCGGGTAAACATGATACTAAGGAAACCCCAAAGGGTTCTGTAGTTCTGACTCAGTAATTGAAAGTTTCATTATCAAGTCCACTAGGCCCTCAGGTGATGACTCATATAGAAACGTTCCTAAAGAAAGGGCAGGATACATCTCCTTCGACACTAGCCACATCTACTACCAATATTGTTGAGCAACAACAGTCTATGGAGATCGATACTCCTATTACTTCATTGACTCCTCTGTAGTATAGTTTCAAGAATCCTAGTTCCAAAGTCATTTATGTGGGAGATCTTACCCCAATATTTCCCAAAGAGATGCCTCCTTCAGACTTCTTCTTCAAAAATAAATGGAGGGCCATCATCAAATGAGAAACACATAATAAAGATGGAGCGATAGTCAAAAGGCAAAGAATGGTGTACAATGGACAAAAATGCGATGATATAGAATTTGCAAAGGAAGTTACAGGTTCATTGGGCACTTTTTCCACTGCTAATCAATGGTCTGTGGAAAATTTGGCCGAACAACTGCAACATAAGTTCCTATTAGTAGAGCAAATTCAAAAGAAAATAGACACAACTGAGTAGACTATCCAGAACAGAATGAGTCGAGACTTCGAGAAGATCATAGAAAATGATAAACAACAAATTCAACAACTTTGGGCAACCCTTTATGAGCTCCAAAGGAATTCATAGTCTAGTCAAGGATTGATCACCCAACATGTCAAACTAATAACAAAATTGCAATCTAGGTTGGAGTTAACCGAAGGTACCTCAGTGGATATCTCAGCCTTCCAGACTCAAGCATTGTAAATAAATGAAAAGCTAGAAATGGCCCATAAAGATATTTTCATGAAGGTCTATGCCATCCAGAAATGCTACCAAGTAGTACACCTCGCTCTAAAGGACATATACATCAAAGAAAGAGAATCTCTCTCAACTTGAGTTAATTTTCAAGAGGTTGTCTTAATGGTAACAAAGGATGATGTCTCAGATGTTCATCGTCTTTCTCTTTCTGAACAAATAAGAGGTGATATGGATTTAAAGGCCCAAGAAACAAATCTAGAAGAAAGAAAAAGACTTGCCAGAGAGGTAAATGAAGCTTGTCTAGAAGCGTTGTCATCGCTAGACAAAGGACTAAGTGATTTTGAAGGAAATCCTATCTCCAAAGCCCTGGTTCAAATTGATATAGAAAAGAACCAATATAATTCCAGGACAAGCAAAGAAGAAGCTCTGATGACCATTCAGAAAATGAACCAGATTGATCTCCTTCAAATAAATAAATGGATAGTAAACCCAAGCTTGCAATTACAGGTCATATCTCAAGGAGTGAAAAGGAGACAAGAAAATTTGCCTCGGGTAGAGAGGAGGTTATACACTTTCGAGGTGAATGAATCCATTGAACCTTCAAGGTTGGTGGAAAAATTAGTGAGTAAATGCATCCAATGTATTGAATATGGGAAAACAAGAACATATGGAAACAAGTAAAGAACATGTGCTTGCTATTAATATATTTGAGGGATAGATGGAAACAAACAAAGAACGCCATAAATATATGTTGAATCATTAAGAAGATCAGACGATAGTTGTATCCAGACCAAAAGAATAAGGAAAGGAATCATTTCAGCCAGAAGACAAAGAGACAGAGGAAGACACCAACATATCTCATCATATTTCACATTCCATTTTCTTATTCAAATGTATGCTATCTTTATTATGAGAAATCCAACCATTTGAGTTGTGACAGTTTTGTATAAATACATAGATTCAATATTTATGAAAGGTTTGCTTCTTGCCGATTGTAATAGAGAAAAATCTCATTATTTGAGTATTAATACAAGTGCAGACAAAGATTCCAAATTTGTTTAGTTTGGGTGATGTGTTTCTTTTTTTTTTCCATATCTCAACATTTCTTTACACAATTCCTTAATAAATGTTTGATTTCAATTTAGTAAAACAACTATTGCAATCGTATTACATCAGTAATTTTTTAAGTAAGAAGTTTTTCCTTTGCATTTATTGTGATTAAATCAAGACCTGCAAGCTGTTTGGATTACTGTATCTTATACTTTATTCAAGGTTACACTATCTATTTTCTTCCACTACAACAATTTGAGACTCTTAAGCAATTGATGCCTTGCATTGTTTAATAGTTTTTTATTTTTCTCTCACACCATTCGATATTAGAATTTTGACTCAGACATGAAATACGGCTTGTATGCTGCCATACTAGTAATTTCATTTAATTAATTTTTATCATATAACTAAGGTAGAAAATCATTTTTTTAAATCAATCTCTTAAAATTTCCTGATGGCTGACATTACTCTTTGAGCCTTAAGTTTAATCTCAGGAACAACAGTCACCATCCACAGATCATAAAATACTTTGCCTGACACTAACAATGTTCATGACAACAAACAATTTTCTCTTCCCAACATACTAAGCAACGTCATGCCTCCCACATATGTTGTAAATATATACATTTTTGTGCCTAGGTCTTTCATTTCCTCCTTGGGTAAATTCACAGCATTACAAATCCCTCATTTTTAGGGGATGCTAGTGGTCAAATTCTACTTTTTCCACTTGTAAAAATCAGCCTTGAGGTAACTCAAACCTATTCCCCACTCATGGATTCATGGTCAAATATTTTTAACCTGGTTGTTCCACTTGTCTTCCAACATTGAATTTATTAAAAAAATTGTCTCATACATATGTCCAGTAAAGGAAGACAGTTGGGAAACTCAAATATTTTCTCAAGAGTCATTAATTAATTAATTACATAACCAAAATTCCAAATTCG
Organism: Picea glauca; assembly: GCA_000966675.3. Classification (NCBI taxonomy): domain Eukaryota; kingdom Viridiplantae; phylum Streptophyta; class Pinopsida; order Pinales; family Pinaceae; genus Picea; species Picea glauca. Next base: position 174,009 of record JZKD02S1543877.1, on the reverse strand, counting down.
GATTTTCCATAATTGGAAAATAATTTCCAAATTCGAATTTTCCAAAAATGAAAATTTATTTATTTCAAAATTCCACATATAATTTAATTGTCTAAAATTTGAGGATATTAAATCCTCTCCCCATTGAGTACAACACTATCCTCATTGTTCATTCCTCTCTCGGAATAGGGTTGGATAAGATTTCAACACATCTTCTTCCAATTCCCAAGTGGACTCCTCAGGGATAAAGTGCTTCCATTACACGTTTACCTGGGCGATGGCTCTGTTCCATAGTATTGTTTCTTTCCTGTTTAGAATGCGTAGAGGTTCATCTTGGAACTCACCTTATGGATCCACCTACACCATGTTTCAATCAATGATGTGAGTAGGATCATGAATATACATTTTTAGTAATGAAACATGAAAAACATTATGAACTTTTAAATTTGCAGGAAGTGCTATTTGATATGCCACATGTCTGATTCGAGTTAAAATCTTGAAGGGGCCACAAAATCTTGGTGCCAACTTTGAACAATTTCCTAGACTTAGATAACTCCTTCTTTCTTTGAATTTTAGATATGTGTGTTCCCCAATTTGAAATTCCTAATCTCTTCTTTTAAAATCTGCATAGTGTTTCTGTTGGTCTTGGGCCTCTTTTAAGCTATGGTGTACTCTTCTTACCATTCTCTCCATTTCTTGGATCATTTCCGGTCCTACCATAATCCTTTCAAGTGGATTGTCCCAGCTAATTGGAGTTGTGCATTTTCTCTCATATAATGCTTTGAAGGGACTCATCTTAGCTAACGTCTAATAACTGTTGTTGTAAGAAAATTCAACTAAGTGGAGGTATTCCTCCCACTCAATTGGTTTCGTCCTTATGTACATTCGCAAAATGTCTTTGATAATCTGGTTTGTTTGTTCTATTTTCCCATCCATTTGTGGATGGTAGCTTGTGTTGAAATTCATGTTAGTATCCAATCCTGCAAACAATTCCTTCCAAAATTTGATGTGAATTTGACATCTCTATTGGAAATCACCATCTTAGGAATTCCATGTAATCTAAATATTTATTTCATGAAAATTCAATGATATTAATCACTTTATAAGTAGTTTTCAAAGGTATAAAATGTGCATATTTTCTTATTTTATCAATTACTACCATGATCGAGTCATTTGTCTTTGAGTCTTAGGCAAACCTGTGATGAAGTCCATCGAGATAATATCCCATTTCCATTCTGGTATAGGTAGAGGTTGTAACAGACCTATTGGGTTTTGATGTTCAGACTTTAACTGTTGATAATCTAAACATTTAGACAATTATTTTGTTGTTTCATTCTTCAAGTTATTCCAATAAAACAATTTTCTTAAGGCTGTTATAGTTTTTTGGTATCATGGGTGACCAGAATACAATTTTTTTTTGCAGTTAGTCAAGAATTGCAGTCCTTGAATCAGTAGAATTTGGTACATACAGTCGGTTTTTGAACCTTAACAACCCATTTTTGTCCAAACTCAGATCTATTCTGTTTATTTTTTCAACATTTCCTTGCAATTTTGTTGATGTTTTCATGTAATTTTCATCATTAATGATTGCTAATTTTATTCTCCGTTCGATATCGTTTTCTTCTTTGCTGATGTTTATTTCATAGAGCCTGTTAGTCCTTCTCCTTAATGCATTTGGGACTTTTTTTTCCTTACCTTTGATGTGTTGTACCTCAAAATCAAATTCACTTAAAAAGGGCAACCATCTTTCTTTCCTTCCGTTGAGATCTGGTTGATTGAATAAATGATTTACATCATTGTTGTTAGTTAATAGCATAAACTTTATCCCCATTAAATAATGTCACCACAATTTTAAATCATGAATTATGGCTGCTAATTCCAAATCATGTGTAACATAATTCTATTCATGTTCCTTCAATTTACATGATTCATAAAATATGATGTGTTCGTCTTGTGTCAATACTCCTCCTAATCCATCTTTGCCTGCATCCACACAAACTGTAAAGTCTTTATCGGGATCCACTACCTTTAGGATAGGTGTTGTAGTTAACAAACTTTTTAATTTATTAAAGTTGTCCTGACACTTTTGTGACAAAGTTAATTTTATTCCCTTTTTCTGTAGCGAGGTAATTGAATATGCAATCTTAGAAAATCCTTCGATAAATCTCCAGTAATAACCGACAATTCCCATAAATGATCTAATGTCTACTACATCCTTAGGAATAGGCCATTCTATAATGGATTTTATCTTTTCTAGGTCAACAATAATTACATCTTCGGATATTTTGTGCCCTAAGTATTGTATCTTTCTTTTGTAGAAGTCGCATTTATCAAACTTAGCATACAACTTATGTTCCCTTACAGTCTGCAATACTATTTTCAAATGATCTTCATGTTCTTCTTCTGTTTTTTAGTAAATTAGAATATCATCGATAAAAACCAACACAAATTTATCCAGATATTGGTTGAATATACTATTCATCAAGCACATAAAGGTTGTTGGTGCATTAGTAAGCCCAATTGTGATTACAACAACTCATAGTGTCCATAACATGTTCTAAAAGATGTTTTATTTACATCTTCATCTTTCATTCTGACTTGGTGATGAAAAAACCTTAAATCTAGTTTACAAAATATCTTTGCTCCTCCAAATTGGTCAAAGAGTTCATTAGTTTTGGGTAATGGATACTTATTCTTAATTGTCATTTTATTCAGTTGTCGATAGTCAATACACAGTCTTAAAGTCCCATCTTTCTTTTTAATGAATAAAAATAATGATCCCCAATGCAAAACAATTGGTATGATATATTCCTTATCCAGTAGTTCTTCTAACTAGATTTTTAGTTCTATTAATTCAGGTAGGCTCATCCTATAAGGTGCCTCAAATACTGAGGCAGATCTAGGTAGTAGAACGATAGAGAAATCTATCTCTCCTTGGAGGTAGTTTTGTTATTTCATCTACAAACACATCTCTGAACCCACATAGGACTGTAAAGTCTTCTAGACTCGGTTTTCTTTCCTCCCCTAGGAGGTTAGTTACTTGGACAACATAAATTTGGAAACCTTTGTTCATACATTTCCTAAACTGGATGGCTGATATTTTCCAAACCAAAACTTATTTTCTAATCCCTTGTACTGTCCTAACTGTGTTTTTTTCATCTTTGTACACAAATGAATTTTTGTAGCAGTTTAATATCACTTTATGTTTCTCTAACTAGTCCATTCCAATTATTAAATCGTAAGATCCCTAAGGTAAAATGTTCATATTTAAATTTGTACTTTGACCATCTATATTTAGTTCACAATCATAAATAAAATCTGTTACTCTTCTTTTGGTCCCTGTTGCTAATTGTACTAACCAGGAATTAGCATGCTTTACTTTCTTTATTTTGTTAACTTCAACTAAAGCGAGAGTAATATAACTTAGAATAGCTCCTAGGTCAATTAGTATAGAGACATTGTGGGAATGAATTTTACCTTCGACTTTCATAATAGTGGATTGATGATCTTATTCTCTACCATCCAGAGATGCATTGATTTTATGCACGCTTCTACCAACATCTCTGACTTTCGAAGCCTCTTGAAGGTTATGGACTAAATTTCTTGTTGTGGGGTTGAAGCGTGGACAATTCCTCCTTACGTGAGGTTCTCCACATTCCCATCACTTCAATGGTTCTTTGGGACCGTCCCCAACCTTATTGACTCCCAGGTTAGCTAGTCTATTTCCCCCTTGTGAATTTTGTGTATTTTAGTGGTAATATTTCCTTTGGAAACCTTTCTCCATAATACAAAAAGAGGCTGGTTGGAATATTTTCTTATGATGATTCAATCTATCATATTTCTTGTCTTTCCATGCTTTGGGAATTTCAGATCATTGTTTGTACTAATCATAACACATTTGATCCTTTCTAAACACTTGTTAAGAACCAAATATCAATATAGCATAGAAAAACCTCAAAATAAGTATTTAACGCCTTGAAAAAGAGAGAAACTCAGATAATAAGCCTCTTCGAGGGGGAAAACTCCTTATGCCCACATAAATGTACAATTATAAGATGATTCAAAATGAAAATGTCTCCTTGGTATATATAGGAGACTAGGAGGTATAATTACAACTAATGGACTAAAGCCAACATAAATAAAATAACATTACTAATATAATATTCCCTAATTAAGGGGTAATGAGCCACTATTTAGGGCTTAACATGCCCCTCCTCTTGAGACAAGTGTTTTCCGCAATGCTTGAGTAACTTTGGATGCTTATATATAAAAGACTCATCTTCGCAAGTGGAATTTTCAACCGATAGTTTCCTCCATTTAATGAGATACTCTGAAATGGATCTATTCCTCAGCTAGTGAATTCTTGTGCCAGTGATGGCTTCAGGATCCAATATGATTTTTCCTTCCTCGTTAAGCTCTGGCAATATTGTTTGAACTGGGATCTTGTCACCTATAACCTTCTTTAAGCTTGAAACATGGAAAACTGGGTGTACTCGTGAAAATGCAGGCAACTCCAATTTGTATGCCCTAGTACCAATCTTTTGCAACACCTTATAAGGGCCATAGTACTTTGCTGATAATTTATTATCCTTCTTGGATTTCTTGAGGGGCTTCTATTTGTATGGTTGTAGTCTTAAAAACACCCAATCCCCTACTTCAAAACTTCTTTCACTACGATGTTGATCTGCTTGTTGTTTCATACGATTTTGTGCCATGGTCAGGTTGTC
>JZKD02S1543877.1:159154-169253 GCA_000966675.3 Picea glauca | reverse complement strand
GCAATGAAGGTAGCCTTCCAGACATTTGTTCACTATCTCAGTTTTTCCATCAGATTGAGGATGATAGGATGATCTATGAGCCAATTGAGTACCCAAACAAGAAAATAATTATGTCTAAATATGTCTAGTGAATACGAGATCTCTGTCACTTACAATAAACTTTGGGCTGCCATGTAGATTTTGAACTATCTCCATGAATGTGGTGGCAACTGTACTATCTTTGAAGGGATGAGAAAGTGCACAAAAGTGTGCGTACTTGGTCAGTCTATCAACAATCACCATGATGACACTCTTTCCTTCGGACTTCAGTAACCCTATGATGAAATCCATGGAAACTTCCTCCCAATGCTGACTTGGGATGGATAATGGTTGTAAAATACTTGGGGTCTTAATTGTTTCCACCTTATTTTGTTGGCAAACCAAACATTCAGCCACAAACCTTTGAACATCATTTTTAAGGCCATCCCAAAAAAATTCCTTCTTGAACCTATGGTAGGTTTTTAAAAATCCCAAGTGCCCTCCTACTGGAGAGGTGTGCAATTCCAATAGTACCTTTTGTTTGAGTTGGGATTTATTACATAAATATAAGCGATCTTTATACCATAGTGAATCATTTTTCCATGTAAATGTATCTGATGTACTGGAATCCTACTGCAACCTGATGCAGGAGCATCTCAAGTGAGCCAGCGCGGAGGCAAAAGACAGCTGGAAAGGTGCCCAACACGAATTTTGAAAATGTTTTGAAACATTAATGAAGCCATCAAGTGGAGCCACACTTGTAAAATGTAAACGGACCTTGAGTGATCCTCTCTCATCCTTAGTAGGTAGAAGGCATTTATGATAGTTAATGAAAGTAGGTAGAATTGAATTCCTAGATTAGTCAGTTTTAGGAGCGGAGGGAAAACGGATATAGACACCCTCATTATATTATTGTATGATAGGGAAGAACATTACCAAGAAGAGAAGAGCATACAGAGCTGGAATAGAGAAACTATGGTTGAAAAACACCCATGTACAGAGATTTGAATTAATAGAAGAAGTCTTAATTTAGATTCATGGCATTGTATTTGTTTCTTGTATGTGTATGCTAAATGGTATGTTCATGGTTTTACTCTTTCTATCATGAAATTGATTGTATTCTATGTATGAATGATTTCTTGTTGAATGTTTGAAATCTAAGAGGAAAGGGTAAAGGAATGCGTTTCAGTTTTTTCTCTATCTGAGCAAGAGTTCCTGTAAGGAGTGCAGTTGAATTGTCCACAAGGAGTGCATTGACAAAGGGTTCAAAGGTTTGTCTCTGAAATCTCAGATAAGATAGCTTTTGTTCTCATTCCCACAGAAGTGCAGTTAGGCACAAGAGTCGTGCAAGGTGTGCGCAGTCTGAGTAGAGTTTAAGGTTTGGTAACCTGAATGATCTGTTGAGAGACTGCTACTGCAGGAGTGCGTAGAGTCGAAGGAAGTTCAACACTTGAGAGTGTTTGAAATATGTCACAAGGAGTGCGTGCAGGAGTCTTCTTCAAGACTCGGAGTTGGAGAAATCCCAGAAGGGATAGAGTCTTCACATCCATTGAAGAAAGCCTAGGAAGTTTGTGCATTGGAACAGTGAGAAGGTGTTGCAAGTTTGTGTCGCAGGCGGTTGAGTACTGTGGAAAAACCACTTGGTAAAAAGTGCAAAAGTCCTTGTGAAGGAAAGAGACAGATGGTAGGAATTGTCTGTGGAGAATTTGCGAAGTTCTGTGAGGCATCAGATCTCACGGAGGAACAGGGGAGTCACGGTGAGTATTCCCAAAGGTTCAAGCACAGGAGAGGCAGAGCCGTAGATTCAAGCCAACATGAGTCGTTGGATCTACATGTGGATTTCTATTTCGAGGTTTCATAGATTGAAGTCCCATAATCTTTGCAACAGGACTCACGAAATCACAAAGCGCAAAGTCCCGAAGAGCCGAAAGGATCATGTGGGCCACAAAATCAGCAGGGTGGATAGGTGGCGCACTATCGACAAGGTAGTCAATTCCGTTGACCATTTCAGGGTTTCGTGGGGTGAAGTCTCGAAACCTTTGCATCAAGATTTGCGAAATCATGAAGTCTGAAGTCTCGATGGAATGAAAGGTTGTTGAAAGGTCAACCTTGTGAGTGTATCAGAGTTTCAGTAAATCGGGTTTCGAGAATCAAGGGGACGAGTTTCATAACATCGCAACTCCCGAAATCACGATAAGGAGAAAGGTGATATAGAGGGAGAAAAAGGACAAGTGTCATAACTTCAGGTTTTGGGGGTCTGAGAGACAAGATGCTTGACCACTCGATTTGTGGAATCGAGAAGTCCGATCTCCCGAAGTGCGAAGGGAGATTCCTCAAGGTTTTGTTGTGGGTGCAGATTTCCCGAAAGGGAAATAGGAGAGCCATTATGGAGAGCTATTCGGGCCAGTGGAAGAAGAAAGATCCTGTGTGTGTGGACCTTCCGACCTGCGGGTTGAGAAGGGTTGTTTCAAGTTTGGTATCAGAGCACAGAAAGGTTTCTTTGCTTTCTGTAGTAGGGAAAGGAAGTTTCACCATGCCACCGAGGATAAGGGACAGGCAAACAACCGATTCGCCAGACGAGAGGGAAATGCCGAGAAGAAGGGGTAGGCAGATGCTTGATCCAACCATGGAGAGAGAGATACATGACTTATGTGATAGACTTGAAGACATGGAGACAACACAGAGGTGTATAGTCAGTGTTGGGGATATTAGTGATTCTGAAAGTGAAATTGAGGCTGAACATGAAGAGGAAGAAGTTGCATCTGAAGAGGCAGCAAACGAACACTTGATTAGGGATATTGCAAGAATGGGTGCAAGAGTGAAAATGGACATTCCAGTTTATGAGGGAAATCTGGATGTAGAGGAGCTGCTAGACTGGATTAGATCTCTGGACACATACTTTGACTATGAAGATGTTGAAGAGGACAAGAAGGTCAAACATGTTGTCACGAGATTAAAAGGACATGCAACATTGTGGTGGGATGAGCTACAAGCTGACAGACGCTACAAAGGCAAGCAAAAGATCAAAATCTAGGACATAATGATCGTGAAGATGAAGGTGAAATTCATCCCTAGAGATTACCAGATCGCTCTGTTTCGAAGAATGCAAAACTTGAGATAGAAGATGATGACAATGAAAGAATACACTGAAGAATTCTACAGACTGAACATCACGGCAGGTCATCAGGAAAGCGATGATGAAAACATTGCCAGGTACATGAATGGCCTGAGATACGACATTCGGGATGAGATGAGTATGGTAACCATCCAAATGATGGAACATGCTTATCAAATGGCTCTAAAAGATGAAGAGAAGCTGAGCCGAAAGCAGGGTCAAAGAGGTCGAGGCAGAAGTCAGCCCAGAGGCAAATCAGTTGGCCAGGATAAAAATCAGAAACCCAAGGAGGACTGGAAGAAACCTCAGACTCGAACTGAGAGAGGTGGAACCACAGCAAGGGAAATATGCTGAACACAAAGGGTAGAATATCGAACAGAGAGGAGATTATGCTGATAATAATATTTTTCCTCGTACTAGAGGTAGAGGAAGAGGAAGAGGTGGAGTAATAACATGCTTCACATGTGCAAATAATGGACACAAGTCTTATGAGTGTCAATACAAAAAGAAAGAAGGTGGTGAGGCTCACATCGCCGAAGCTCAAAAGCAAACCATTGAGGCACAAGATGATGAAGGCAGAAGATCGTTGATGATGCAAAAAGCTCTTTTGACACCAGAGAAGGAGGTGGAGAGTTCAGTCCAAAGAAACAGACTTTTCCAGACTGCTTTCAAAACCAAAGACAGGGTATGCAAGGTCATTTTGGACAGTGGTAGCACAAACAATCTCGTTTCTATATAGATGGTAGAAAAGCTGGAGCTGGAGATGATTGATCATCCGAGCCCATACAAAGTTTCATGGCTACAAAAAGGACATCAGGTAACTGTCACTAAACAATGTTTAGTTGAATTTAAGATAGGAGGATATAATGATAAGATACTTTATCATGTTATTCCCATGGATGTTTGTCATCTATTGCTGGGTAGACTGTGGCAATATGACAAAAATGTGATTCATGATGGGATAATGAACACATTCACCCTAGAGAAGAATGGGAGGAATCACATGTTGCTTCCAATCAAGGATAAGGAGGTAAAGCTTGAAGTAAGTAACACTATACTTCTCATGAGTGGGAAGGATCTTCTTACCGAGGTCAAGAAGAAGGAAGAACCACAATTCATTGTGGTCAGGAAACCGAAGATTGTTTTAACCAGCACAAGGGTAGCTGATTTACTAGAAGAGGTTCAGGAACTACTGGAAGAGCTCGTTGACATAGTAGTGGAAGAACTACCTCATTCGTTGCCATCAATCAGAAGTGTGAGTCATCATATTGATCTCATACCAAGATCCAGTTTTCCAAACAAAGCCACGTACAGATTGACGTCGCAGGAGAATGAAGAGGTCAAAAGACAAGTCCAGGATTTGTTGGACAAAGGTTTGGTCAGGGAAAGCTTGAGTTCGTGTGTTGTTCCAATAGTACTCATTCCAAAGAAATACGGAGGCTAGAGGATGTGTACTGACTCGAGGGATATCAAAAAAATAACCATCAAGTATAGATTTCCATTACCAAGGATGGATGATCTGATGGATTTCTTGAGTGGAGCAAAGTATTTTTCGAAGATTTATTTGAAAAGCGGTTATCATCAAATCTGCATGAGATAAGGTGACGAATGGAAGACAACATTCAAAACCAATGAAGGGTTATATGAATGGCTTGTTATGCCATTTGGCTTAACAAATGTGCCAAGTACTTTCATGAGTTTGATGAATGAAGTCCTAAGGGATTTCATCGGAAAATTTGTCATTGTGTATCTAGATGACATACTGATTTTCAATAAAATAGTAGTTGAACATCAGAAACATTTGGCTACAGTGATGAAGAGGTTACAGCAGGAGAAACTATTGATAAACATGAAGAAATCCTCATTCATGAAGACATAGCTCATTTATTTGGGTTTTGTTATTTCTACAGATAAGTTGAGGATGGATCCAGATAAGGTGGAGGTAATCAAGAATTGGCCGTCACCAAAGAATATCTTTGAGGTGAGAATTTTTCACGGATTGGCTAGATTCTACCGAAAATTCATTAGGAATTTCAGTGAAATTAGTGCACCAATGATGGATACAGTGAAGAAGAGACACAAATATTTTCATTGGACATAAGAGGCTGAGAAAAGTTTTAATCTGTTGAAGAGGAAAATCACGAAACAACCAATTCTGGTGTTGCCTGATTTCCAAAAGGCATTTCAAGTGAAATGCGATGCAAGTGGATTTGCAATAGAGGCAGTCTTGAGTCAAGATGACAGGCCGATAGCATACTTCAGCGAGAAGCTGAATGAAGCGAAAGTGAAATACTCCACTTATGATAAGGAGTTTTATGCTATTATTCAGGCATTAAAGAAATGGAGACATTACTTGATTCCCAAGGAATTTGTCTTATACAATGATAATCATGCACTAAAGTTTGTGACTCAACAGGAAAAGTTGAATCAAAGAGATGTAAAATGGGTAGAATATATGAAAATTTTCACTTTTGTGATTAAACATATTTCTGGTACTGCTAACAAAGTTGTTGATGCTTTGAGAAGGAAGTGTTTGCTATTGTAGGAGTTCAAGGTCAAAACGTTGGGTTTTGATGATCTCAGAGACATGCACAAGGATGATCCTGATTTTAAAGAGGCGTATGAGGCAGATAAGAATCCAATTCTCAGAGATATGGACAGAATACATGATCCAGGAAGGATTACTGTTTAGAGGTAATCAACTTTGTATTCCAAAATGTTCCATGAGGAAGAATTTGCTAAAAGATAAACACAGTGGAGGATTGGTCGGACACTTTGGACATGACAAGACGTTCACAAAGTTGAATGAGTCATATTTTTGGTCGGGAATGCGAGAAGACGTCAAAAGGTTCGTGGACAGATGCAAAATTTGCCAGCATTCGAAAGGAAGGAGGCAGAATGTAGGGTTTTATCAACCATTGCCCATACCTGAGAAACTGTGGGATGCAATCAGCATGGAATTCATATTGGGGTTGCCAAGAACACAAAGAGGTTTTGATTCAATCTTTGTGGTAGTGGATATATTTTCCAAAATGGCGCAACTCACATTGTGAATCTATTTTTAAAAGAAGTCATTCGACTTCACGGCTTACCAAGGAGCATAGTTTCGGATCGAGACACTACGTTCATAGGACACTTTTGGAGGACCTTATGGAAGAAGCTAGGAACTAACTTATTGTTTAGTTCAGCTTATCATCCTAAGACGGATGGACAGATAGAAGTGGTAAACAGGAGTTTGGGAGACTTGCTGAGGAGCCTGGTGACAGAACACCACAACCAATGGGACAACATATTACCATAGGTAGAATTTTCTTATAATGACTCCGTTAATAGAATCACAGGACAGAGTTCATTTCAGATTGTCTATGGCATGCAGCTGAGAGGAGTTTTTGAGCTAAGAGATTCATAACAGATTGGGACTAGGAGCGCTAGTGCAGAATATTTTGCAGAGGCGATGAAGGAACTTCATAGCCAGGTGAAGGAACGTTTGCAGAGTTCGAACCAAGAATATAAGCATAGAGAAGATCAACACAGGAGACAACTTCAATTTGAGGTTGGTGATTTGATTCTGGCACATTTGAGAAAGGAAAGGTTCCCGAGAGGAACATATAATAAACTGAAGATGAAGAAAATCGGACCATGTAAGGTCTTGAAAAAAATTGGGGAAAATGATTATGAGATTGAATTACTCGATGGGATCAAAATTTCTCTGATATTCAATATCTCATATTTGTACCCATATAAAGCTGAGGAAGAAGGAACGGGAAATGCACAGTCAGAGGTCTAGTGGACAAAACAGATGCCAGTTGTAGAAAAGTCGCAGATAGAGTGCATACTGGACAAAAGGGTCGGTAAGAAGACCAGGTGAAAGCAATACTTTGAATATTTGGTCAAGTGGAAGGGCCATCCAGTTGAAGATGTCAACTGGGAGAATGAAGCATAAATCCAGAGGCGTGGACACACTGTATGTGAGCTCATGGATAGGAGCCCATGAAAATTTTCAAGCAAGGGAGTATGATGCAGGAGATCCCAAGCGAGCTAGCGTGGAGGCAAAAGATAGCTGGAAAAGTGCCCAACACAAATTTTGAAAATGTTTTGAAACATTAATGAAGACATCAAGTGGAGGCACACTTGTAAAATGTAAATGTACCTTGAGTGATCCGCTCTCGTCCTTGGTAGGTAGAAGGCATTTATGATAGTTAATGCAAGTAGGTAGAATTGAATTCCTAGATTAGACAATTTTAGGAGTGGAGGGAAAACGGATATAGACACCCTCATTGTATTATTGCATGATAGGGAAGAACATTACCAAGAAGAGAAGAGAATACAGAGCTGGAATCGAGAAACTGTGGTTGAAAAACACCCATGTACAGAGATTTGAATTAATAGAAAAAGTCTTAATTCAGATTCATGGCGTTGTATTTGTTTCTTGTATGTGTATGCTAAATGGTATGTTCATGGTTTTACTCTTTCTGTCATGCAATTTCTTTTATGCTATGTATGAATGATTTCTTATTGAATGTTTGAGATCTGAGAGGAAAGGGTAAAGGAATGAGTTTCAATTGTTTCTCTATCTGAGTAAGAGTTCCTGCAAGGAGTGCAATTGAATTGTCCGCAAGGAGTGTGTTGACAAAGGGTTCAGAGGTTTGTCTCTGAAAAATTAGATAAGATAGCTTTTGTTCTCATTCCCACATAAGTGCAGTTAGGCACAAGAGTCATGCAAGGTGTGCGCAGGCCGAGTAGAGTTTCAGGTTTGGTAACCTGAATGATCTATTGAGAGACTGTTGTTGCAGGAGTGCGTAGAGTCGAAGGAAGTTCAACACTTGAGAGTGTTTGAAATCTACCGCAAGGAGTCCATGCAGGAGTCTTCTTCAAGACTCAGAGTTGGAGAAATCCCAGAAGGGATAGAGTCTTCACAGCCATCGAAGAAAGCCCAGGAAGTTTGTACATTGGAACAATGAGAAGGTGTTGCAAGTTTGTGTCATAGGCGGTTGAGTACCATGGAAAAACCACTTGGTAAAAAGTGAAGAAGTCCGTGTGAAGGAAAGAGGCGGACGGTTGGAATTCTCTGTGGAGAATTCGCAATGTCCCGTGAGCCGTCAGATCTCATGGAGGAACATGGGAGTCATGGGGAGTATTCCCAAAGGTTCAAGCTCAGGAGAGGCAGATCCGTAGATTCAAGCCAACAGGAGTCGTTGGATCTACACGTGGATTTCTATTTCGGGGTTTCGTAGATTGAAGTCCCGTAAAATTTGCAACAGGACTCGCGAAATCACGAAGCGCGAAGTCCTGAAAGGATGAAAGGATCGTGTGGGCCACAAAATAAGTAGGGTGGACAGGTGGTGTACTATCGACAAGGTAGTCAATTCTGTTGACCATTTCGGGGTTTCGTGGGGTGAAGTCCCAAAACCTTTGCATCAGGATTTACAAAATCACGAAGTCCGAAGTCCCGACGGAATGAAAGGTTATTGAAAGGTCAACCTTGTGAGTGCATCGGAGTTTTGGTAAATCGGGTTTTGGGAATTGAGGGGATGAGTTGCTTGACATCGCAACTCCCAAAATCATGATAAGGAGAAAAGTGATATAGAGGTAGAAAATGGCCAAGTGTCATAACTTCGGGTTTTGGGGGTCTGCGAGACAAGACACTTGACCACTCGATTTGCAGAATCAAGAAGTCTAATCTCCCGAAGCACGAAGGGATATTCCTTGAGGTTTTGTTGTGGGTGCAGATTTCTCAAAAGGGAAATAGGAGAGCCATTGTTGAGAGCTCTTCAGGCCTGTGGAAGAAGAAAGATCCTGTGTGCGTGGACCTTCCAACCTACGGGTTGAGGAGGGCTACGTCACAACCTTTGAATGAGAGTCCACACTTTTTGGTCATTCTTCCATTCATCCCTTACTTCTATTATCCAATCGGGTTGGATGATCAAGATAGCACAGAAAAAGGCCTCAACATATTCATCCTTCCTTGAGAGTGCATTTGCCACAACATTGATCCCAGATTATTTTCGGCACGAAATGAGAGAGGATATATAACACAGAAATATTTAGAGATATTGCAAGATAGACAAAAATATATCAGAGATATAGAGGAAATAACAAGAGTCACAGATATACAGTAATACACGATTTCTATTAATGAAATAAATGTACAGAGACTGTAAAATATAGAGTGAAAGACTCGCTAGAATGGTGGTAGCTTATCTCTGAGAAGAGATGTGACGACTACTCACATCCATGAGAAGATGATTACAATGAGGCTCTGAAGGCCTTTTTACAATAAGAAGGAATGCCAAAAATCCTAGACATCCAAAAAAACCTAACCCTAGGAGATGAAGCGCCAAAAGTCACGTGGGCCCCGTTTGGGTAAGTTGGTGCATCAACTTCCCAGTGTCGTAACTTTTGCATACAATCTCCATTTTAGGCGTATGATAGCTTGTTGCAAAGATCTATCCGAGAAATACAACTTTTGGGTGAGAAACATCGATCTATGATCCATTTTTCTCCTCGTTTTCTCAAAAAACATCCTTTAGGGCCTCAAAATGGCCTCGGAAGTTAAAACCTGCTAAAAATAGTAAATTACCAAAATTGTCAGAAACATGTTTTGGGCCAGTTGGAGAAGGTGGGTGGCCACCGATATCCACCTGGATCAATCCTCCCTCCTTAGAAAGCAATGGTCTCCATTGCATTGAGTTCATGGGGGAGAGGGGAAAGCGATTGTTGAATCTGAATTTTGGTGATCTGCTTGCCTTACTGGAGAAGTGTCGTTGCTTGGCTTGTTGAAGGCTATCACAAACCTTTGGCTGGAAGGTTTGGACCTTTTTAACCAGTCTGGCTATTTTATATGACTGTGTGCAGAAGGAATCTTCGTGCTTTGCTGCAACCTTGTCGACCTGCTTATGTTTGATAGAAGGTGTTTGGGCCAAAGCTGTGGTGGTTGCAGTATCCTTATGTTCACCCTTTGAACAA
>JZKD02S1543877.1:130451-145155 GCA_000966675.3 Picea glauca | reverse complement strand
TTGTCTTAAGGTTTAAAAAATTCAAAACTCCAATCAAATCAAAGAAAACTTTAGCATCAAAACTCCAACTAAATCAAAGAAAAATTTACAAATAACATTTGACCAAACTGTAACTGGATCAGGTAAACTTTACCAATAACATTTAACCTAATTCTAGGTTTTCCTTACCAGTAATACTTGACCATGACCAAATTCTCTGCTATGAGACGAATTGGATGGAACGACCTGTTGTACATTGAGTTAGGATGCTGGAAGATTCTGAAGGTAAAGGAGAGAAGATAAGGATGGTGCATGGTGCCATTGACAATTAAAGCGGTGAAGAGATTCAACAACTACTTATGTTTTGTTGCGATCATGGAGATTACTGTTTTTTGTAGTCGTGGGAGTGTGAACAATGTTAACTTTTCAGACCCCAACCCAGTTTCAGTCTTGCTGATTTTTCAGCCAATGTTAAATGTCGAAACTCCAGTTTCAGCACAGTTTCAGCATAAAAAAAACTTAGCAGAAAATAAACTTTTGTTTTGTTGCGATCATGGAGATTACTATTTTTTGTAGTCGTGGGAGTGTGAACAATGTTAACTTTTCAGACCCCAACCCAGTTTCAGTCTCGATGATTTTTCAGCCAATGTTAAATGCCGAAACTCCAGTTTCAGCACAGTTTCAACATAAAAAAAACTTAGCAGAAAATAAACTTCTGTTTTGTTGCGATCACGGAGATTACTGTTTTTTGTAGTCGTGGGAGTGTGAACAATGTTAACTTTTCAGACCCCAACCCAGTTTCAGTCTCGCTGATTTTTCAGCCAATGTTAAATGCCAAAACTCTAGTTTCAACACAGTTTCAACATAAAAAAAACTTAGCAGAAAATAAACTTTAGAACTGAAACATGAGGATTCTGAACATCATTTTCAACGCAGAAATAAAATATCAGCAGCATATAAAAACTCAGAAAATTATATTTTATTTCTGCGTTAAAAACGATGTTCAACGCAGAAATAAAATATAATTTTCTGAGTTTTTATATGCTGCTGATATTTTATTTCTGCGTTGAAAATGATGTTCAGAATCCTCATGTTTCAGTTCTGAAGTTTATTTTCTGCTAAGCTTTTTTTATGCTGAAATTGTGCTGAAACTGGAGTTTCGACATTTAACATTGGCTGAAAAATCAGCGAGACTGAAACTAGGTTGGGGTCTAAAAAGTTAACAAACAACTCATAATGATTACTATTTTCCATTGACGATCCAACCTCACCATTTCAAATGGATCAGAAGATCTAATTTATTGAAAGAAACAACAGGGGTTTACCACTTTCACTTGATTTTTATAAGAGGAAAGTGGAGGAGGAGGAGGAGGAGGAAAGGTCTTTATGGATAAAGACACAATAAGTTTGAAACCTCTGGGAGTAGGTACTCTGATGGTACTGAACATGATCTTAATGGAAGTTTCTATGGGCTCTCTAATGCTTACATGATCTATATGTACAACAAATTTGAATGCATATGGCTTGAATATGAACAATAATCATAGAAGAGTCTACGAATTTAATAAAACCCAGCTGGTATATGAAAAGTATGAGGCAAGAGTTGAATGTGGAGAAGAAAGCATGAAAAGTATGAGGCAAGAGTTGAATGTGGAGAAGAAATCATGAAGATATCCATCCTATAAGAGCCGAAAGGCACCGAATCGCCAACCTCAACCGATGTCTGTTACAACTTACAATGCTCTACACAAACATGAAAAGAAATCAATACTACACTATCGGTGGGATTCACAGTGACAAGGTCATGTATCATGGGAGTCCCACCACCCTCTCAAGCTTCAACTCCTCCATACAGGGTCATGCCCTTAGGTGGAAATTTTTAGTTTGCCCCATCATCACCAATAGCAAAGGACAAATTAATTGCATGCTGTGGAGTGGCATTGCTTTATGATAGGACCCAGGATTAAATCACATACAAGATATGGATAAAAATGTTTATAACACCATCTGTAGTCCTATTGATGACCCACAGCTACCTATAATGCATTAGTTACCTTTTGTTTGAGTTACCCATTTGAGTTCCTAAGGTAGCCAGTGCTTCAGTAAACGTTGGTTCTTTCTCCAATAGCTTAACAACTAATATATTTCATAACCTTAGCTCCGCACTCTTTCTTACAACCAAGCAACGGAACTAGTAAACAACCAAATTGGCTCATCAATGGCTAAGTAAATGGCACTCGAACCCTCCATCCTCTATCTCTTTTCTAGTCCCTCGATATCTGACTCACAAGCTTGCGCCCAAGTGACCCCTAGTGATTATTCTAGATGAAGGTAAATTTTGTTCACGCGTTTATCTATATATTTCATCAATTTGAGAATGGAGTGCATTTTAAATGATTCATGAAGATATGGAACGAATTCTGAATTTGAGTCTGGAAGAAATCAGCTAGCTTGTGAATTTGTGGGATGATATCTGGTATTATTGATCTCTCGATCAGTAATAATGGCTGCAAATCAAGTTTGTAAGATGAAGTCCAAAGAAATGGAAGAAAAGGAGATCGTGTTGGATGGGTCAGTTGATTTGAAAGGGAGGCCTGTTTTAAGAGAAAAAACTGGAGGGATGAAAGCCTGTTCATTCACCGTTGGTATGTAATCACCTCTTTCATCCATCTGTAGATATTTTGGTCTTACAAATGCATGTTTTCCTGAGCTTGATCGCTATTTTTTAATCAACAGGTTACGAGTTTTGTGAACGATTGGAATTTGGCGGGATTTGGGCTAATTTAGTGATTTATCTCACAACCAAGCTGCACGAGGGAAATGTTTCTGCTTCGAGGAATGTCACCAATTGGACCGGTACGATGTGGATAATGCCCATATTGGGACTCAGGAGTCGAGAGCTTACATTGCTGACAGTCACTGGGGTCACTATTGGACCTTCATAGTCTTCTCATCTGTCTATGTAGTGGTAAACAATCTCCTCTCAATCCTTCCTTCATGGGGTTTTTGACTGACATCGCTAGTAATCTGACTTGTCAACCTTCCTATCTCCTCTGTCTGTTCCATCAGGTTCTTTCACTCCGTCTATGTCCAGTTATTTCGGTCAGTCGAGCTCTCTGACTGGAATTGGGGTTTATTGGTGTGTATTGGTATAAGTTTCCATCGTAATGCATTAGTTGGTTGCAACTTGTGACTACTAGCTAGAGCAAAACCCTGGATAAATACCCAATACCTCTGTAGTGCTAACAACAGAACTAAGAGCTTCCAAGGCATGAAACTACTACAATGATTATACGTTATTTCAAAAAAAAAATTGGTTGTATATCAGACTTGGAGAAACTACTTAATTTGTTAGCAGTTGCAAAATATTGAAGAATGTATACGCATATATAGTAGTAAATAAAGTAAAGAGTTCAGGTTCCTGAATCCTTACCCCAATTGACAGGAGGCCCCAGTATGTAGACAACATCAGCGGGCAAGGCTAGTAATGTGAACTTGACAATTCTTTCTTCCTCCATAGCCAGCTTCTCCGAAGAATTCAGTGAAAAAACACCAGTGTTACAGTTCGATTATCTAAGCGAACTTGCTCAAACTTCAATGTTACCGCAATTTTGCACGAAGCAACATTTATCTTCCTATACAGTGTACATTGTACACCACTGACTAGTGTTGAGTCGAGTGTTAATTGGTAACCGACCAATTTTAATGTGATTGGAGTGTTAATTTGTAAACTGTAACCGACAAATTTTTAATTGGTAAACCGTAACCTGCAAATTTTAATGACTGACTTGCTTTGGTTCGGCTTGCCTAATAGCCTATATGAGTTAGTGTATTGGTTAGGGCCTAGGAAAAAGGGCCTATCCACCTTCACTTGGTTAGATACCATCAACGAGTGCCTGTCATTAATACCTTTCCTTTCCAAATTTTAATGACTGGCAAATTAAAATATTACCCTTCCTAGGAAATTTTAAGTTTTTTTTAACATTTCCGAAATGATTTTTAAAAATTGAAATTAAATTTTTTTTTATGTTGAATTATTTAATAACCCTTCTGAGACATGTTGGACCCCCTCTGACGGGCTGTGACGTGTTGAATTTTGATCTTTGGCTGGGACTATGCCCTAGCCTAGACCCACCCCCGAACCATACCATACACAAACTTAAATAAATGTGGAAATGTTATATGGTATGAAACAATGTGTGGGTGCACCGGTTGGGTGGCCTTTTCCAAAACACTTTCCATAAGTGGGGAGGTATAGGGTTTGACCCCCATAGAATCCACATGATTTTTACCATATACCAAGGTGCCACATGGCAACCCATGCTTGGGCCACGTGGCACCACACAATTTGCCAAAAAGGATGCCACGTGTCCAAACTTCATTCGCCCACATGTTTTCCACTTTAATGCCAACTCAACATCTGTCAACTCAATGTTGCCAAATCAGCTACCACGTGTGGTTCTGTACCCTACCACGTCATCCTATACAGACTGTACAGACTATATATTCAGCAAAAATTTGCCTGTTTGTCAAAATGAACAGAAAGCAATATCTCACTCATCCGATGTTCGTTTTAACCAGTTCGAGTTGTGTTGGGTTTTTAAGGAAGAGGGATACACAACTGTCTGTTTTGAAGTGATTCCGAGAACTTTGATTTTTGAGCAAAATTTGATCCCCTGGATATTGGGAATCTTTTGGATCTCCAAAAGACTACTTTCAGTCTATCTGAAGATGAGGGTATAGTTCCCTCACCTTTCCAACCTCAATCCACTCATCCTTGCTTGAATTTATGTCTTTGATACCAACTCGAAGGTATTGCACATTCGCTCATTTTGAAGTTCTCATCCTCCTATCAAGGATTGTGTCTTCATGCAATTCTGTAAGATATTCTAGCGAGAAATAATCTATAGAAGGAATCTGAACATTCTCTCCTTGATCATCAATCAAATTAGGCTCATACAATTTCAAATTCTCAACATTGACAACTCCATACATTTGCATATAAGGAGGCAAATCCAAATGGAAGGTATTGTTATTAATGTTTTCAAGAAACTTGAAAGGTCCATATCTAATTGGTTTCAATTTTTTACCTTCTCCTTTAAGCCTCTCTTTTCTAATGTAAAGAAAAAATTCATCTCCAACTTGGAAACTGTGATCAACATGATTCTTGTCATGTCTTTTCTTGTACTTGGCTTGGCTCTTTTCCAGTTGTTCTTGTACCATTTGATGTACCAACTGAATTTCTTCAATGAGATTTTCTTCCCTATCAATGTCATATTGATCACCAATAGAAATGTCTTTCCCAAAGATAAAATTTAAAGGAGATTTGGGAAAATAGCCAAAACATGCTTCAAATAGAGATGTTTGAGTTGAAGAGTGATTAGCCTGGTTGTAAGCATGTTGAATGTAGTGTAAATGCCCATCCCAAAGCTTAGGATGCTTGCTGCAATAACCATAAAGAAGATGCACCATTGTTCTATTAACCACTTCTATTTTACCATCGATTTGCGGATGAAAATCTGTTCTCTTTTTTAGTTTAGTGTCCACGAGTGCCCATAAACTTGACCAAAAGTTACCAATAAATCGAGAATCTCGATCATAAATAATGGATTTAGGCAACCCAAAATGTACCCAAACATGTTGAAAGAACATTTGTGTTGTTTTCTCGGCCATAACCTACTTCTCACAAGGCATCAAAATACACATTTTGTTGAAACAGTCAACCACAACACAAAGATAATCATAATTTTTTTTAGACATAGGTAGACCTCCTACAAAGTCCATGGAAATGCTTTCCCAAGGACGATAAGGAACCGGAAGTGGAGTATACAAACCCAACTTTCTATTGCTAGGCTTGCTTGTAGAACATAATGAACATCCTCTTACATATCTTGAAACACTCTCATTCATTTTTGGCCAATAGCAATACCTTTGCAAATTAGCCACCATCTTGCCTACACCAAAGTGACCAGCAATAAGAGAAGAATGAGCTTACCTTATAATGTTGATTCTTTCACCCTGTGGAATACATAGGTTTCCAAGATGATACAAAAGATTACCATGCACATGGTAATCCAATTCCTCAACATGGTTAGAATGACACAAAGTTGCATGCACCTCTTTAAAATCAACATCTAAAGAATATTGTTCAACATAGCTCTCATGTATGATAGAATTATGCTTAAGAATAACTAAAGCACTAATAATAGTGATAGAAAACATATCAACAACTTTGTTATAAATTACCTTTTTATACCTTATAACCAAGTGGAATTATTGTAGAAAACTCATCCATCTGAAGTTCCTTGCTTGTTGTAGCTTTGTTTGCGATTGTAAGTTTTGCAATGGTTGATGATCTCTGTGAATGATAGTTTCTATTCCCAAAAAATAATGTTTCCATTTTTTCACACTTTGCACAAATGCATACAACTCCTTATCATAAGTAGGATAATTAATCACAACACGATTAAAAGTTTCATAATGAAAACAAATGGGCTTACCATGTTGTAACAAGGTTGCTTCCATTGCATAATTGTTTGCATCAGTTTGGATTTCAAAAGGTTGTCTCAAATTTGTAAGTGCAAGAACTAGGGCTGAACTAATTTTCTCCTTCAAAGTATCAAAAGCCTTTTTTTTCTTGCCTCCCCATTGGAAAACTTGCTTGATGCTTGTCACTACATGTAACGGAGATGTAATTGAAGAGAAGTTAGCAATAAACTTCCTCCAATATTGGGTTGTTCCCAAAAAGATTCTTACCTCTATCACATTGTTGGGCTTGGACCACTCCAATATGACTTTGACCTTGGAGGGATCAATTTTCATTTCTCATCCCCCAACAATATTCCCCAAGTACACAACTGAGGTCTTTCCAAACTCACATTTACACATCTTCAAAAACAACTTTTCTTTCCTTAAGACATCTAAAAATTTCTTTACATGCATAACATGCTCTTCACGAGATTTTCTAAAAGTCAAAATGTCATCCAAGTAGACAATAACACAATCATCAAGAAAAGGCCTTAAGACATCATTCATAACTCTCATGAAAGTAGCAGGAGCATTGTAAATTCCAAATGGCATTACCATCCACTCAAACAAACCTTGCTTTGTTTTTAAAGTTTTCTTCCATGTGTCTCCTTCAACAATCATAATCTTATGATATTCACTTCTCAAATCCAACTTAGTAAAATACTTAGCATCTTTCAATTGATCAAGCAAATCATCAATTCTAGGAAGAGGATAATGATTCTTTACCGTAATCTTGTTCAAGGCCCTGAAATATACACACATGCACCATGTACCATCTTTCATTGGCACTAAAACAATTGGTGATCCACCTGGTGATGTGTTTGGCATTATGACCCCTTTGTCAAGCAACTCTTGGATTTTTTTTTTTAATTTCAGCATTCACCATTACTGACATCCTTTACATACCAATGTTTGGAAGTGGGAAATCTTACTACAATTTTATTTCATGTTGGATACCCCTTCTTGGAGGCAATCCCTTTGGTTCCTAAAACATCTCATCATATTGGTTAACAACCTCATATAAATCAGATTTCAACTTTGCATCACAACCTTGGAAAACTTCTTTTTCAACATTTTCTTTGGGTTTAATCATCATGAGGACAAAATTCTTACTAGCATTGACTAATCTCTTCATTTGTCCCGCATTTACAAGTGACAAATTCAACTTCTTTGTATGTGATCTAACAATGTACTCAACTCCATTTTTAAGAAAATGATACTTGTTCTCATGACGATGAAAGATGGCTCTCCTATAATATAAGTATGAGCATCCCAACACAATACCATAAATATCCAATTTTAACTTCTTTTTTTTTATGTAGACAGGTAACACAAAATTTCCTCTCCCAAGGATGGGACTCTCTCTCTCTTCCTTCTTACGGTAATAGGTAACTGCAACTTCCTTCAATACTTGTGCACTAGATGAGTGAGTTGTTGTGTGTCTAAATGAGTCACTGGTCTCTCTTATTTATACAATTTTGGCACATGTAGAAGTGTCTCTTCAATGGCAGGGCCGACTTCTTCTTCTAGGTGGTTATAAACACCTTTAATATATTCTAGGGCCTCTTTAATATATTCCAGGGCCGACTTCTTATTTATCCTATTACAATTAGGGTTTGACCAATCTGCAAAAGGCGATTTGGTCAATTACAATACTCGACATGATCAATCCACAAAAGGGGATTGATCTAATCAATAACAAATATATTTTATCTTTATCCACAAAAGGGGATAGGAATATTCTTTGCAGTTACACAATATTTTAACAGAACTACCTCAGGGATAAATGTTACAAGTGGAAAATCAAGAATTTGGCCATTGGCAGCCCCTAAAAATCAGGGATTTGGAAAGATGCAAAAATTCCCAAAGGGGAAAAGATCTAGGCTCAAATTCTTTTGGCATATATAGAATATGGGAGGAGACATGACATTGCCTAGTATGTTGTGGAAAATAATTATCTCTTGTTGTTATGAACACTGTTTTTCTGAGTGCGAGGCAAGGCAAAGTTTTCTGAAACTGGAGGACTATTACTAAGGAGTAGTTCTAGAGTTCGGCCTCATGGATTCATGGTGAGGCTAGGGGGTGAGTGGAGCAAGTAGATTGGTTGTTCCATTCTAAGGTTGGGAGGAACTTGGTTGTTCCATTTGTTGCTCCACAACTATTTAGATATCTCTATCTACTCTTTCTCTGACTGAATGTTATTTTGAATTAAATGGAAGATAGAATACATCTATTTAATTATGGAGGAATTATTCTCATTGGTGATTTTAAGAACCCCCCCTAAATTTACATGTATAATAAATGGGTGAATCCCTATGATACATAGGAAAAATTGTAGGCTATTTTATCAATAATATAATATGTATATATAATATTTTGGCGAATCTTTTAGTCAATTATATAATCTTATAAAAATTTGGCGAATATTTCACTGAACTATAAACTCTTGTAAAATCTTGGTGAATCTTTCATTGAATTATAAAACCTTGTAAAATATTGACAATTTTTTTCATAAAGTATAAAACCATATATAATAATATGAAAATGTATTCATTAAACTGCAATATATTTGTTTTACATATTTGGAAAAAGAAACATGATTTTTCCATCCTCTAGACGATGATGCAAGCATTAGTAGTTATGTTTGTCAAGGTTCTCATTGTACACTCTTGCATATCCCTCTATCAGTTTTGATAATATATCAACGAGATATTAAGTCACATCCTGAAAAAATGCCTCACTGATGACTAGCCTAGAAATCTTAAAAGGGTTACTGGATGTCCCCTGATGCTTTTACGTAGCTGAGTTATGCATCAATAGGTGCAAGAGATTAAGCCACAGCCTGAAAATATGCCTCACTGATGGCTATCCTGGAAATATTAAAAGGGTCACTGGATGTTCCCTGATGATTTTATGTAGCTGAGTTATGCATCAATAGGTGTTACCTTGCACCAGCAAGTAATGGGTGCATGGAGAGGAATTTGATAGGAATAGAAAGGCAAACAAAACTATTGGATCCCAATCATTTACACTAAAAATCAAGCAATTCAAGCATATGGGACTTTTCCATGGTCAACAATAGAAGATTTGTAACCATTAAGTTGACTAACAAACTTGAGGAGGTTAAGGAAATATTATCCATAGACGAGGATCCCCTACCTATTCTAAACCAATCAAGTAGCATGATTATTTTTTTATTAATAATTTGTTGTACTGGGTTTCAAAACATTTTATTTGTTGTGTGCCTTGGTGGGTTTCACATATAATACCAATGGCAATACTCTTTGATAATGGGCATGACATTTGATGCCGATGGCATTGTCCTCTTTGTGTCTTCTCTTTCTTTCTTCCCTTTAAAAATAAATAAATCGGTATAGGTGTTTGTGCCTTGTCATTACCATTTCTATAGCCTATATCTCTGAGAGAGAGATCCCATTGTGAATGTCATTGCTATATCTACATGTGAGAGAGCATCGTGAATGTTGTTGCTATATCTATGTGCCAAAGAGAGACAAAGAGAATGGAATTTGGTTCAAAACTTGTTGGAGGCAGCAATAGCCCGAAGCATGGTCCAAAATGAATATGCATGAATTATAAGGACAAAAGTTAAAATTTTCTAGTGGGCATGTGCCAGAATCACCTACAAGCACACTGCTTATAAATCCCAAGTGTTTCCCATGACTTAATCCTATTTGAAAAAGGTCTAATCATTAGCCTTCAATGTTTGATTAAACAATTAAAGACTCAATGCTCAATAAATGAGGGTGAATTAATAACCTTCCTATTACAAACAAGAACTACTTGGTGATAGTCCCTATATAAAATTTAAATAACCATTACAACACATTACAACAGAGAAATTTATTTTTAAAAAGGAATCTCGTTACATGGATATATATACATCCAAAATGAAATTTTGAAAACACGAAATAGAGATAATGGAAAATAGTAATATATAAGATAAGGTTTAACTTAGAAACATGAGTACATGTCTCTACTTAAAGCAGGAACAATAAACATTGAGCTGATGAATATAAGTTCCAGAACAAGAAATTCTCTCTCAGATCTATCAAATATGTGCATAAATCGACACATAATATATGATACCAATAGATAGGTCTAACTTGTAAGGCATGATGCATGGTGTCAGGTAGTTTCATGAGTACAAAATTTGCATTGAGTTAGGATATCTAGGGGTTCTTCCTTCTTGCAAAGGGCCATGCTTTGAGATCACCTTAGTAGTACTTGGAGAGACTTCCTGATCCAGGTGGATATTGGTGGCCACCCGCCTATTCCACTTGGACCCACACCATTGTTTGTTTCAGTTTTTCAGTTTCCTTAATTGTAGCACACTTTACTATTTTTAGCAGTTCTTCAGGTCCCGAACTTCCAGAGCTGTTTTGAGGCCCTAAACGATGTTTTTTGGGCATAAATGCTTCAACGAATATGAGTTTGTTCTACACTCGATATTCACTGTTAGCAATGTAGTCTTTGGATAGATCTTTCTAATGATGTATCATGTGCATCAAACGAAGATAATATGCCAAATTTACGACCCCAGGAAATTGATGTACCAATTTACCCCAACGGGGCCCATATTCTGGCCTTTCATCTCCTAGGGTTAGGTTTTTGGATGTTTAGGGTTTTCCATTGTTTCTCAGTAATATATAGGCCTTCAAGCCTCATTGTAATAGGTAGTTCAAAGGCCAATAGCCACCAAATATCTTCTCAGAGATAAGCTACCAACGCCCTAGCTAGTTTATTTCCATTCTGTCTGTAAGCATTTTTCAGTCAGTTGTTATTAATGAAATGAAGTCTTATTTCCATTGCATCTCTGTGTTTATGTGTATTTATGTATTTCATTTTGTTCCTACATAAATCCAGATCAGTGGTATCAGAGCAGTCTTCTCGTTCTCGATCTTTCTTTGCATGTCCCCAA
The DNA here is from genome assembly GCA_000966675.3 of Picea glauca. Classification (NCBI taxonomy): domain Eukaryota; kingdom Viridiplantae; phylum Streptophyta; class Pinopsida; order Pinales; family Pinaceae; genus Picea; species Picea glauca. Next base: position 133,709 of record JZKD02S1543877.1, on the reverse strand, counting down.
TGAGGTTGGGGTATAAGGAGTTGGGACTCGATCTGGTTGAACCTTTGCAAGATCAGTCTCACAAACCTCGATGACCGCCCATGGGGGAAGAAACGAAATATGAGGGAGTAGGATATCCTATCAAAATATTTCTTGAGGAGGCCCTAGAGAAACAAAGGAACGCGATGATGGACAACTTTGCCCAGATTCTTCAATGGATTCCCACTAGTGGTGCATCGACATCCCACAGCCACTCTGGAGGCGCCACTCCTTTTAAGGTACAAGTAAACTTTGACATTACCATATTTGAGGGCCAAATAGATGCTGATGTTGTAGATAGATGGTTGAATCTATTAGAAGGATATTTCTCGGTTCATGAATTTTCCGACCGAGAAAGTATTCTTTTCGCACTCCTCAAAGTTGCCCCCCATGTCAAGGACTGGTGGGAAACCTACTCGGAGAAATAGGGAGAGTGGTAACCCTCTCTGTTCTTGGCCACACCCACTTGTAATTAATTATGAGACGCCATCAAGGAAAAATATTATCCCATGGGGAGCTATGAGGACAAATACATACAATGGACTACGCCGTGGCAGCAAAGGGACCAAGATGTGCATGACATGATGAATCTGTTTCATACCCTACGCACAAAGTTGGGTATCAAGGATTTAGAGAAAAATTTGGTTTTAAAGTACTACAGTTGTCTGCATAGATACATTCAGGAGGAAATGGAGTTCCTTGACATCTCCTTGCTTGGTGTGGCATACCGATATGCTGCCAAGATTGAGCAGAAGTTCAAACAGAAAAAGTGAGACTTTGGGTCTGCGAATCAGAAGCAAGGGAAAGGTACCCCCAAACTGCAGAACAAAGGACCAAGCCAAGGAAGAGAAGCCCAGGATAACTCGCTAAATCCACAAGCAAAGAACAACATCACGAAGCCAAAAAAGGACACAGGGAAGTGGTGTGAGTTCCATAAGAGTTCCACTCACAAAACAAGTGAGTGTTAGGCCAAGCAGTCACTAGTAGCCGAGTTGAAGGCTTCTGAATCAGATGCATGCTCCGACTTTGAATTAGAAATCGACAAGGGGAATGATAGGGGGAAGCAGATTATCGATGCAGAGCCTAATGCCACCATTGCCACCATGAAGATCCAGAAGGAGCAACCAGAAGATCCAGAGGAGGTGGAGCGTCTCTTCCATTCCAAGATGTGGGTAAAGGGTTCCCCGTTATGGTTCATTATCGACAGTGGGAGCTAGATGAACCTCATCTCGGTAGAGGTTGTGAAGTGGCTGGGCTTTTCGACCACAGCACACCCACAACCATACGATATCTGGTGGTTGCACCAAGGATGGGACCTTCGCGTTAGCCAACAATGTCTCCTTCCCTACAACATCAAGCCCTTCATGGATGAGGTATTATGTGGCATTGCTATTCTTGATGTTTCTGATGTATTATTAGGCCAACCATACTTTTGGAAGTGACATGCTATGTATGAGTCCATGCCTCATGCTATTATTATCACCTTGGGAAATAAGATGTACAGGATACCGGAGATAGCACCGCCTACCACCATCTCTTCGGTTACTGCAAAACAATGAAGTAAGCTCATTTCCAAAACCAGGAAATTTTTTTTCCCGATGATCTGCCCTCAGGGAAAGAGTAAGACTGTGTCCATGACCTCCAGACAAGGCCCCGCTGCATGAAAAAAACAGATGGATAAGGTCATGGAGGAGTACGAGGACATCTTCGCCTCCCCCACAGGGGTGCCTCTACACTTCCAGGTCAAGCACCCCATCGATCTGACCCCAGGTGCGCTACTGCCCAATGGACCCATCTATTAGTGCTCTGTTATGGAGAATGACAAAATCAAGAGGCAAATTCAAGAGTTGTTGTAGAAAGGTCACATCCAGCCGAGTTCATCACCCTGTGGGAGCCCGATCGTGTTGGTGCAGAAGAAGGATGGGACTTGGAGACTTTGCATTGACTATCGGGAACTGAACAAGATCACTGTTCGGAATAGGTACTCGATCCCACAGATTGATGATCTTCTGGACCAACTCAAGGGGGCAAAATATTTCAGCAAGATCGACTTGAAGTCGGGGTATCACCAGGTACCAATCGAACCCTCTGATGTGTGGAAGATTGCCTTCAAATCCAAGGAGGGCCTTTTCAAATGGTTGGTCATGTCATTCAGGTTGACGAATTCCCTTGCAACCTTCTTGAGGCTAATGGAAGACATCTTACAACCATTCACCAACTCATTTGTAGTGGTGTACTTGGATGACATTTTGATCTTCAACCAGACTTGGGAAATGCACCTCCACCACATCCGACAGGTCCTCCAAACACTATGACAACACAAGTTGTGTGCCAATTTGGAGAAATTCACTTTTGGCATGACCCAGGTTCAGTATCTAGGATACATTATTGATGAGTGGGGGGTGCATGTGGATCCAGCAAAGATCCAAGTCACTCAGGATTGGCCACCCCCAACCACCTTGATAGAGCTCCACAAATTTTTAGGTCTTGCCAATTTCGATGATAGGTTTGTGTTGGGATTCTCTCATATCACTTGGCCCTTGAGTCAAGTCACCAAGGGAGGAGCTAAAGAAAAATTCTTTTGGTCTGAATCTCAACAGAAGGCATTCGGGGAGTTGAACCATCACCTCTGCTCTACACCAGTGCTCACATTACTAGACTTGCAACAACCATTTGAGATCGAGACAAATGCCTCTGACTATGCCATTGGGGCAGTCCTTACTCAACATGGGCATCCAATGGCATATCACAGTGAGACACTTTTCGACAAAGTCCAGAAGTATCCCACTTATGACAAAGAAATGTATTCCATTGTGCAGGCTTGTCGGCAATGGAAGCATTACATTTTGGGAAATGAAACGGTCATCCACACAAACCACTGACCCTTGCAGTTCATACAGACACAAGGGAAGTTGCAGAATGATCACCATCATAAGTGGTCCACAAAACTGTAACAGTTTCATTTGAACATTAAGTACAAGAAAGGCAACACCAATAATGTTGCTGACTACCTCAGTTAACCAACCATCATGGTGCTAACCAATGTGATCAACTCTTGTGGGCACGAGGCTTCTGATTGGCTACTTCTCTACACAAGTGATCAAGAATTTGGCCACACATACAATACACTCTTGGAGGGTAAGCAAGTTCCCAATTTTCACCTCCAGGATGCCTTGCTTTGTCACTTGGGACATCTTTGTGTTCCTTCAAGCGAGCGTGCCAAGATGATTTGGGAGGCGC